>CP137666.1:55860161-56168057 GCA_037976565.1 Mesocentrotus franciscanus
TTAAATTTGAAAAACAAAACCAACATTCTGCTGTGTCTCTAATGATGCATCCATGTCCACTGATAGACGCTTGTAGGTTATACAGTAGGACTTTAGTGTTTAGGTGTTTTGTTTTTGTTTTATAACGTGCAAAGTTTATCACTAGATTTTGTTTGCATATGTTTCTTTTATTATTCATTGAACAGATTACCTGGTTGGCATTCATGCAAGCAAGCCCTACAACTTGTAGTACAAGTGTCATTTGTCAACACTCCATACAAACCAGCCCAGTATTGTGATGGAAACTAAGCTGAATGTATCCTTATTGAGTGTATGCGTTCAAATGAAAACAAAATAAAATTATCTTAGTTAATGATGGGTTATACATTGCTAATCTCCTGTTACAGATACTGATGTTTTTCTTCATATCCCTTGCAATCCCTTCTCTTTAACAACCCTGGGAGCTGGCCTCAGAAGTTGTTTTCTTTATGAAGGAATGTTACTACAGTCAAACGACTTGTAATACTTTTTGTTTTTAATTGTCCGTGCTAAAACCTAGTTGATACATATAATAATATAGTTGGGAGAATTCAAAATCAAGCATATCATTTTTTCCAATTGTTATCATTAATACTGGCCTGTTTTCCTCAAACTTTCAGATTATCTTTAAATGTACATCTAGCATTGAAGTCACTACCTTATCACCATTTTCTCTCATCTGAACAATGTTAACAAGTCCCTTTAATGAAGCTTGCACAACAAATAATTTTATTTGTAAAGGTATGAACTAGTAATATCCAAGAGATCAGCTTAAATATAAAGGACAACTTTATTTTTAAGACCTGTTAGATTTGTCAAAGGAGAAATGGCCAGTGTTACATATTTATTTTTTTAAAGTTGAAATACAGTGTATACACCAAATGTATGATCATCTAAAGGTCTGTTAGAATGTGGTCTGCTCTCAATTCATAAGGACCGCTATTTATGAGGACAGCTATTCATAAGGATCACTATTCATAAGGACCGCTATTCAAGAGGACCACTATTCATAATTTGAGAAAAGGGTCATTATTCATAAGGACCGCTATTTATAATTGAATAAGAGGGTTGCTATTCATAATATATGAGAAGAGGATCGCTATTCATAATACAAAATCGGGGTCATTACTCATGAGGGTTCCTCTTCATTATACGACAAAGGGTCGCTATTTATAATACGAGAAGAGGGTCGCTATTCATAATGCGAGAAGAGGGTCGCCATTCATAATGCGGAATGAGGTCGTTGTTCAAAATATGCGGAGAGGGTCTTTATTCATAAAGACCGCTATTCATAATCGAAGGGGGTCGCTATTCATAATACGAGAAGAGGGTTGCTATTCATAATACGGAAAAGGTCTCTATTCATAATACGGAAAGGGTCGCCATTCATAGAATTAAATAGGCAAATAAAATGATATTAAAGGTAATACAAAGTTTTGGTATGGGGTCATGAATTTGGTTAAAATGAACATATTGGAAGCATATGCGATCCTACAATTTTCAGTGATCGTTGTCGCAGTTGAAATCAAGTCTAAAGATGAAATCGTAAATAATAAACTCCTTTATGTTGTATAGCTCCCTCTCAAGGTCAAAATATTAATTTAGCTTTAAAACAATGTTTCTTGACTAAAATCAACCGTTTGGCTATTCCCGTTTGGAAATCATATATCAAAATTTTAAAGAATCGCTATCCGGCCATTTTCAAAATTTCCAAAAACTTTGTATTGCCTTTAAGAAAGGGAGGGCTGGGGATATTTCATATGTAATGATGTGTTCTGTAATAGATCTTGTTTCATGACAATTCACGTCAGCCTTACTCATTTGTTTTGTTCCCTTTATTGTAATTTTATATTTTGCTTTGGCTGTTTAAAGTAATGTAAACATGGATTTGAACAATTATTACGTGTATTTTCTGTGTTTGGTTGGAATTTATCATGTCTCGAATCAACTACGGTAATGTTTTCTTTAAAAATTCTGAACCTGCATGCATATTTGTATTTACATTCCATAATTTTCCTGGCGTTCGTTCTGTATTTATCATTATATCCTGCCCCTTGTTGCTAGATATCCCACCCTATAATAAATACAAAATCAAATTTCTCATATTATTTTTATTTGTATTTTGTTGCTCTATACCTTATCAGGCCTCCTTACCCGTCACCACCACCACCCCCAATAAAATTGTGATTTTGATATGATTCATATTTGGATCACATTACCTCTTTGTACGCTACATGACGCGAAAACCTTCAAGGTCCGAAAATGTTCAAGCCCCCTATCCCCCAAACAAAACACAATTTTGAAGTGCCCCCTCCCCACCCCTCTCTGGGCAGTAACTAGGCTTATGGTCCGGTCCATCTCCTTTTGTTTTCGGTGTTAGGAAAGTTTCAGGAAATCAAGATTGTGGATAAATGAAGATAGGTTAATTGATATGATTACTAGTATCCTGAGGTTGGATAATTCCTGGGAAAACGAAAATCTTGAAACTCTTCATTGGCTAAAATTGAGCTTCTGGGGCCTGGTCCTTGACTTCTGGGACTGGATTATGGCTAAGGCTATATAATTTGTAGGTCCATAGGTCCTTTTAAAAGCTAATTTCCACAAAACATTATTGTTGTATAAACAATTACTAGTTCCTAAAATAGCATGGGCCTACTTGTTCTACTTATTGTCTCATGCAGTGGCGTCGCCAGGATAAGATCAGTCAGATAGGATTATTTGTGTGTTGGGTTTTACTTAATTTTGTTGTCACCACAGGAGCGGGCAAATATATTAGCTATATGTAGGTAATGGGGATGTCTCTATATAATTATCAAAGATAACAGGTACAATATACTTTTTAAAAGACAGGGAATGCCACCATTCGAGTAACGCCTAACGGTCACAAAATCATGGTATAAAACCTAAGTCCCTACAACCTCCTCTCCATCGCTTTCTTCCTTTGCTGAGGGTTAGGGACATGATAGATAAGCCCCTTGATGGCAACACCTTGACGAAAATTGTTGGTAATATGTACCTGTACCAAGGGAATGCTGCAGGGAGGGTGGGCCGAATGGTGCATGGTGGACTGATTGGGGGGGGTGATGGGTCATGTACATAATTGTGTCACACCTTTTTCTTTATTTGTTCAGAAATGTATGTTTGTAATAAATGTTTTCGACAAATATTCAAGGCCATCCCCCCACCATGGTTATGCCACAGCCATGGGGGTGTCCCCTTTTCAATATTTCCCTTATTATCATTTTGTTTGCTTATTTAATTTTTATGAATAGCGACCCTCATTCAGTATTATGAATAGCAACCCTCGTTCCGCATTATGAATCTAGCGAGGTTACCCCATTAGAATATACGTTACATTTCTATAATATTGGTATCAATAGTCAGGTGGCTTACTGAAATTATCGTTACTTGCCGGATAAAAGCACCATTTTTGGTACAAGGCTTCCTTAGGACCTACTAAACGATATTAGGCTAGGAGCCCCTGGCAAAATTTCAATTTAAGGGTGTGGGGTGGGGCGTCTTTTTGGAGCCCCCAAATGATTTTATAACATTGATTTATTGTTGTACAAATGCCATTTTTGGTACAGGGCTTCCTTAGGACCTACTGAACGATATTAGGGTAGGAGCCCCCGGCAAGAATATCATATAAGGGTGTGGGGCGGGGCATCGCCTCGTAGCCCCAAATAATTTAGAAGGTAATATAACATGTAACATTTATTTGTAGTTGTACAAACGCCATTTTGGGTACAGGGCTTCCTTAGGACCTACTTAGGACCTACTGAACGATATAAGGGTAGGAGCCCCCGGCAAGAGTATCGTATAAGGGTGTGAGGCAGGGTCGTCGCCTCGTAGCCCACAAATAATTTATATGGTAATATAACTGAGTTGTTGTACAAACGCCATTTTTGATACAGGGCTTCATTAAGACCTGCTGAATGATGGTAGCTAGGGTAGGAGCCCCTGGCATAAATATTCATATATGTGTGATTGGGGACCCCATGCCATTGTACAAAAAAAACTCAATGTTATATATATTAGTTGTGGACTACGAGGCGACGCTGTCCCAGACCCTTATATGATATTCTTGCCAGGGGCTACCTAATATCGTTCAGTAGCAAGGTACCAAAAATGGTGCTTTTATCCGGCAAGTAACGATAGTCGATAAATTTGACGCTAAGCCACTTGACTACAAGAGAACTGTACTGGTATGCTTATGAGTCTTAACGTTCTTTTAATCGGGAACAATGTCACAGACCTGTATGACCTTTGAATATTTGATGTTCTTTGAAATTTGCCCCGAACATATTTTCAAGTCATTCTAAATGTGCAATTCATTTGATTTCAACCCCAAAAGTGTTCTGCAATACTTTACTTTATGTGTATACCATTGGTAGGATCTAAACACATGAGTACCTAGTATTTCAAGCTAACAATTAACTTGATATAATAGATGTGAAAACAGTTATTTATTGTATACGTGGATGCTTTTTAAAGTTTTCAAAATTTGTTTTGCTCCTTAATTTCACAAATTCTATATAAACGCACAGTACGTTACTGGATTGCCTCTTATTTTGTAACAGGCTATTCATTGAGCATTATCGACATGGCATCAGGAAGAGGTATGAACTATAAAACAATTTTTTTTATACATGATGTTTTTATATTTGTTAATTTTTATTTATGGATGTACCTAACCCGAAAGATAAATCTTTCAAAACCTGGAGCATTTTTAATAACATAAAAACCAACTACATGTACCATTGCTTTGAATGGCATGTTCATAAAATAACTGATAATGCTACTGCATAATTTTAGATCAAACTGTTGAGGCCCCTGTTTATGTATCATAATATGATTGTTTTGCACATGGATGCGTTGCTGGGTTCAATGTTGGAATTTGAAGTATTTATTTTTATTTTTAATTTTTTTAAACATCACTTTATTGTTCAAACTTGCACAACAAAGGAGAAGATACAATAGCCCAGGACATTTCAATTTTACTGGAAAACGCAGGGCATTAAAAGTACATATAATTTTATATAAACAAAAAATAAACTAATTTTACAACATAGTGAGGACTGAGGAGTTTTGGATATTCCTAGCTATAGATGAAATAAAAGGAGCTAAATATTGAAAATTCATTTAATATATCAACTGAATCAATAGGAAGCATACATAATGAGTATTATGAGAGTCTCATTTGGGTTAATGTGCCAGGCAATGAAAAGAGGCGAGCTTTAGAAAGAAAAATATTGGACTGGTTATCCTTACATTCTTGAAATGCGAAGAGGAATTTTGGTTTGTCTGTAGAGCTGATTTCCAAAGGAAGATACACCACAGAATATCCATTAGCGTGAATGTCGGTAACTAAGGGGGCATTTTTGTATTTTGGGTTTAAACTGTGATATATTATCTTTCCCTCTATAGTGTTTGGCAGGTGAAGTGCATTTGTGGAAGCCTCGGACTTCGCCGCCACTGCCAAGAATCATCTGAGCAGGACATTGCCTCTCGCCTTAGCCTTGCTGATCACACTGTCCAACACTGCAATGTCATCAAGCTGCTTGGAGTGTTTATTCAGTCCAATCTCAAATGGGACACGCGTGTAAAATCAATGATCCGTAGAAGCAACAGTCCCCTCTACTTACTCTGCAGATTGAAACACCATGGCCTGCCCCCTCATGGACTAGTGACCATATACCTGAGCATCGTTCAACCCGTCTTGGAATACGCTGTCCCAGTCTGGTCGGGCGACATCGCGAGAAACAAGGAGAATCCAAAAGCATGCTTGCCAGATCATCCTGGGTCGTGATATACGCTACTCTGATGCTATAGATCAGCTAAAGCTACCAACCCTCAGAGACAGAAGGTACAGTCTTTGTGTCACGTTAGCTGAATCAATGTTGGACCCTTCTTCAAAGGTCCATCACCCTTTGCCCCCGCGTAATAAACATGGGTACAACACCAGGAACACTGACAAATTTGTGAACTTGTGAAGGACTGAAAGACACAGAAATAGTCCAACCCCCTTCCTTACTAGTCTCTTGTGAACTAAAATACTAATTTTACCCTATTTTATTTTTATATACATGCTATGGCTACAATGTATTTCCCTTAGATTATGTACATGTATAAGTCTTAATGTCAAATTGTATCATATTTACTTTGTATTGTATTTATTTGAAATTTTTATGATGTAAATTCCACTCAATTCCACTCTTGAGCTGCCATCTGGTTTTTAATAATTACCTTTTCAAATCGATCAAATCAAATCAAATCTGATGGTTCACTTCTTAGATTTTGTAATATGCAATTTGTGCTATCAATTCAATTTTAGGAATGCAAATTTGCCATTTGCCATACCAAAACTGCCCTCATTTATTAAAACTGTATAACAGTTTTTTTTTTTTCTTTTTGAGGGGGGGGGGTCTGTACTAAAGATAAACTTTACTTTTATACCTCTGCCACATAGTACAGCAGGAAGCATTAAGGTTAATTGTTCTTTCTTTGAAAATATACACGACAAAATTCAATCAAATTTGGCAGGGATCATTCATTAGAAATGATACGTTGTTGCAGTACCTTGCCCTCACGTTATTTTCCCACAAAAATTGTTGGAATTTAACCTTTTCATTTTTTTGACCTGCAAATGGGACATAGTACCTTTAAACACAAGGTCCATTGGCCTCTTGTTATACATGTTCATCTATGTTATAATGAAGGTATTGAAACTATATTGATACGCGATTATGGATTAAGAGAAAAAATCACACAAAAAGCAAATGTCTTACCAACTGTCATTTGATGCCATATAAGATACTCGTATGTTTGGAATTTTCCATTCCCAAAGAAGCATTACCGTTAATTATGTTATTAATATGTAATTGTTCTGCTGTTTTGTCTTTCACACTGAATGCATGGGCGTTTTAAGTACCGGTACATTTTTAATGTTCTTGAAAGTCTATTACAAAAACTGAGTGTAACAACTATTCAGTTGTATTATCATGAAAACGGTGCATTTAGAGATCTATTTTCCTATGTTCATACTTGTTTATACATTTTATATTAAAATAACCTAACACATTTTACCATGACCATGTTTGGTGTTGGTTATTACTTCATGTGTCAACAAACACACACACGTTTTAAGTGTAATCAGTTTTGAGAGGTTTCAAGAAATCTACAGTGTTGGCAGCCCAAAATTTTGTGGCAAAATTAACTTAAATTGTATAATGATATGCATGAAAGAGGATGTCATTTTAAACACAGTTCTGCAAGGATTTTCAAAACAAATGTTTTGATGACAGAATGCCCTATTTGGGTTTACTAGCCTGTTGTACACAGAAAACCTCAATTTCAGTTTCTTAAAATTTTCAGCAGTTTTTGTTCCAATATCACTTTATTAACAAAGGAAGAAATAGTACATATACTTGTATAGATACTACAAAATAAAAAAGTATATAGAAGTAGAAAAGAGAATAAGCCCAGGTCATGTTTTATTATTAACAATGCAGGGCTAATACTTCATATTATTCATAAAGTAGAAAATTATTAACGGACACGTTTAACATATCATCTGTTTGGGGTCACAAGGGCGCTAACTCCATGTCAAAGTAATATAGATCAATGCCATTGTGGCTCGAACAGACGATGTTACATGAATTCGAAATGAATAAATAGAATTTAGAAACAATATTTGTGACTGATGTGTAAGTAACATATGGAAAACAAACTAATTTTACCTGAACTCTATATACATTCATACAAAAGCTGTTGAACAAGTATGAATGATGAATTAAACATAAACAGAAACAGGAACGAGAGGAATGAAAGGAAGCAGAAGGAGAGAGGAGCATTGGGATGAAAAGGAGTAGGAGAGAATATGAGGGCAGAAGAAGAAAGAAGAAGAGAGAGAGAATAAAAGAAGGGGAACAGAGCAGAAAAGAAAAGGAGGAAGGAGAAGAAACACAAAGGGTTCAAGAAACAAAGGAAGAAGAGAGCAAGGAAAGAAGCTGCTGAGAAAGAGTAAGAATGTGGAATATGCATTTATTAAGACTTCAGAAGGCTGTGGCCCTCCCAAAATGGCTCATCCTTAGAGCAGTAAATTGAAAAGGAAGAAGTTACTGCAATCTTTGATACGGTGTAAAATAAATTATACAGATGTGTCCTTGTAACAAACACAATCAAACAAGATGTGACACAAAGAATTACCCCAAGTCTTGATCAAATATTTGAATCAAATTACCATACAAAATGAGTGCTTCATAGCATGTTTGTGGCTTTTCTAAATGATGTTGCTGCATATAGAGTTTTGGCAAGAACTGGATTAGGAGCCCGATTAGAAGTTGAACGATCATGATCGATCATAACTCGGTCAACATCCCAATTAATTCCTAATTTAATTCATCCTTTTCTTTCTACTGTGATTCACGAGAGACCAGACAGCTATAATAAAAAACAGTGGAAACAAGATATATAATTTAAACCATGAGCGTTTATTTAAATCCGTGCTAAAATCTAGCCGGAAATATTCCAATAACAGTCGCATGTTAACAATATCAAAAGGTAGTCTATTTATATAGCGAAAGACTGCCGCTTTACAAATTACATTATTAAATATTATCAAACTTGTCAAATGCGCGATGTTGATGATATTGTCAATGATGATGAACTGACGATGTTGAAGAAATGAGGGTCAATTATGTCGATGACGACGATGGTAAAGTTTCTTACGATCTCGAAGAAACAAGATTCAACGATGTGGAAAAGAAAAGCCAAGTTTCTGACGATGTCGAAGAACAAAAGTACACGATGTGTACAGAATAGCAAAGTTTCTGACGATGTGGTAAAGAATAGCAAAGTTTCTGACGATGTGGAAGAACAGAAATAGACGATGTTAATATACAAACTGGGGTTCGTACTGTCGAACTGAAAGATGGCGTGGTCTTCATACGAAGAAACGGTTTTCAGCGATGTCGATGATGGCGAAAGTAAAGTTCTCATGATGATCATGAACGAAGAAACAATAGGTCGATGTCAAAGGTAGAGTTCCAACGATGAACGAAGACACGGAAGGTCAATGTTGTCAATATGAAAGAAAAATGGCGACCATCAAACAACCAAGATAAGGTTTTCAGCACAAAAGGGATGATGCAGTGCCAGTAGCTCCTGCAATAATAACATAAAGAAACAGAATTGAGATATTCGGTAGAGAGATTGTCAGGATTGAATATGAATTTGATTTTGCTTTAGAAGTTTAGATCCATCACAAATTATCAATTAGTCTATCTCCAAGCTCTGATACAGTTAAATTACACATGTTAGTGTTAGTGTTACCAGTCCGTGTCTGGTCCTGGCCACGTAAATTTTTTTATTTATTTTTGAAAATAAATATCTTTCAAAACCTGCAGTACCATATCACTCTGAAAACAACATCCGACCTAGGCTAGGCCCTAGCTTAATTACTAATAACTCACGTTGTTGCAAGTATTGAAATATCAAATAAATATTATTAAAA
This sequence comes from Mesocentrotus franciscanus, assembly GCA_037976565.1. Taxonomy (NCBI): domain Eukaryota; kingdom Metazoa; phylum Echinodermata; class Echinoidea; order Camarodonta; family Strongylocentrotidae; genus Mesocentrotus; species Mesocentrotus franciscanus. Next base: position 55,869,694 of record CP137666.1, read on the forward strand.
ATTAAAATTAAAATAAAATGACGGCCAATGGCTTATGCAATAATCACTCGAGCCGTATACTAGTCGTAGAGGAAGGTATGTATGACGTTTGAGTATGTCCTCTTCGGTACAATCAATATTCTATAGACTACAGCTCATGCACTAGAATGCTACCATTCTGCCAGTTTTACATCGAATCTTTCATTCTTTGTTGACTCAGCTCAGTTTGAGAAATTGTGTGTGCTATAGTATTACAATAGATATTACAACATGGAAATGAATGTATGGGACAATGCATTAAGTGCATCTACAGATCTAGATTTAGACCATTATAAATGCATATCGGGTAATTTTCCGTTGTAAAATTACCCTTATTCCTATCTTGTCAAAGATAAAATACAAATAGAGCATAATTTGAAGTTAACCTACCATTTGCACATAAATCATGGTGAAAACGTCTCGTCTCGTCTTCATGGGGCTGGTTTTGGGTACCGCCTAAGCAAGTAAAATAATTTCGCGACGTAATTGGCGACGGAAGCAGCCAGGCGTGAATTTCGTCGTCAATTTTATCGCCAATTTTTCACGATAAAATATACGACGTCGTGTATTTTATCGCCAATTATTCACGATAAAATATACGACGTCGTGTATTTTATCGCCAATTTCGTCGCGAATAATTGGCGATTTCGTCTATTTGCGATGTCCCTTCAGGGCCACCATATTAAAGCAACGAAACTCTTCATTGGCCATATAGATGTATTGATATTTGCTCGCATAATGCCCACATATTTATTTATAATTTAGCAATGCGACGGTTTTCAAGAAGTTTTTGTGACAAAAAAAGAGAGAGGATTGGAGTAAAAGCAATACATTTTTGTGAGTATTGGGACTGAGAGGGGGTTATGCAATCGTTGAATTTGAATGTACAGTTGGGTTAGGTCGGAGGTAATTATGTTTGAATAGCGCTCTAGAGAAAAAGTAATTTATTAAAAGTAAAAGAATAATTGTAATAATTATACCGAAGTCAAGATTAATATATTTTCCCTGAACGCGGATCCACGTACATGTAAATCTACCCCCTCCCCCTCTGTCGGAAACCCATAAGTTATATAGTCGCTTTACATGGTATACGCTAAGCGGGTATCGAAGATCTTTGCTGTTTTCAAACATTTAGCCCCCTCCTCCCCCCTCTCCATCCTTTTTTGCCAAATCCTTGATAAATAAAAGTTGACTCTTATATTCCTCCCGCCCCTTATTTTTTGCATTATCCTTCATCCTTTCCATCATCTCTTTTTGCATCTTTTCTTCTAGGTTTATTTTGATTGTTTGATTCGAGTAAGTAAATTAATAATATATTTAGTACACATCGTATAGTATAGAGGTGTCGTGGTCTATAGTGGATAAATCACCGGACTACGGATTTCAAACTATCGGGTTCGAGTCCCTGCCACAACACTAACGTCCTTTTGCAAGACATTAATCTACATTATATTTTCACACTTGACCCAGGTGAAGTTAGTGGGTTCCTGACAGGATTTAGGTGCTTGCAATGCTATAGAGTTTCGTACTTGCAGGCATTACTGAAAGATGGATCTAAAATAATTGTTAAAAGTCAGTGATAACGGACCCTTAGTCTAACCACTTGGTTAAGACAGTTGATTATCCCCAGTAGACCACAGGCCCCTAGAAGATAACATTTTGAGAATAGAAGAGCTAGCTATCGGAAAGACAGGGATTTCCTTGGACCTAATAGCAGGAAGGTGAATGTAAACTGATAATCATTAGCCTTTAGTCTTCCACAAGATAGAAGGGAGAAGAAAAAAAGGAAATTCGTCAGGAGAATGCTTGACATGATGTGATACGTGCTTTGGAGGTATATTCTTTGAATTTTTGACATTTGAAATTGAGTTAAAATATCCTTGGATTCATAGTTTCCCCTGCAGAAAGAGGTACTTAAATGCCTTCTAAACTCTTTCATTGCGCGCAAACGCTATAGCTCTTAAAATGCACTCCTGTAGAATTTCAAAGTGCATAATGGAGTCTCCTGCATCCACGTTTCAAAAGACTTCAAATACGAGTAGAGTCGCTATTATCATGTATGTGTGAAAGTTTCGGGAACAGTAGCCCTAAGGTTAAGGAAGGGGGCAGTATACCCCCGTCTAAACTTTGTAACTTTGCTTGTTTTTCCTGTTCTTTTGTTGGTGTATTTTAGATCCTGGTCGATATGAATATTTAAATGAGAAATCCCCAACCTCCAACATGGCAAGGATGGCTACAAGGACACTGCAACATTTTGCAGGGGTGTGAGACACATAACTGATTTATATCCTACACTTAGTTACTCACATCACTTCAATAATGTAATTCTGCATTAGGAAAATAGTTACTGATATATTACAAACAGTCTGACAGTTTTCTTGATCAGGGAGGTGTTTCATGAAACAATTAGTCGGTGGTTTTCACCGACTAATATCATTTTCACCGACAATTTTATTGTCACCGACTAATTTCCAGGCCTCTGATTGGTCAAATTTAGTCAGAGCTGACAGTTGTCGGTGGACAAATGTTGATGAAATGCCCCCCTGATTAGAAAACCTTCGCAACTACCAAACAACGATTATCATGATTTGTTTTTGTCCCGAATTGAAACGATTCGTAAAATGTAGCCTCTAGGCCTACATGTTTATTTCTTGGCATAACATTCATTAGCTCGTTTGGGTTATCACTATCATAAATAAGTGTTCCTACAGAATCATCTGAGTGTCAATCAAATTAAAGTAAATAAAACAAGCAACACCACCATCTGTTGTATCTGATCTTTCAGACTGTGAATCAATATTATTTGTCTTAACAGTTTTAGACTAACAGTAATACTTGGCAGCAAAATCATAAGATTGAGATTGATAGTCAGACTTATTACCTAGTTAAATTACAGGAGGAGAGGAACACAAGAGAGGGAGCGAGAGAGAGAGAGAGAGAGATAGATAAAGGGAGGGAGAGAGAGAGAGAGAGAGAGAGTAAAGAAAGAGATAACTACTGAGCGGCAGCCAAGGAAGCATATAAATTTACCCCATTTTCCCTTTCAACATCAAAATAATTCTCGTTATTGGGACATACAACAATAGGAATCCTAATAAATAGCACAGCCAAGAAAGTACTATTTACAGAAATCAGGCCTCCTAATAATAAAAACATCGTAATTAACATTATTTGTGTGAAAAAGAAGAAAGTTTTCTGGAGTCCTCGCGTATCATATTATAATCAGATTGACCCTTTCCTGTTTTGGCGGGTAAACTTATTTTCCTGCCTTTCATAGCACCCGATGCTTACATAATACCTTGAGTATGAACAGGCTTTGGAAGGCAACCAATTTAAATCTCACCTGATCTCGTGTCGACGGAACAAGTTTGTAAAGAGATTTCCCGTCATTATTTTGTTGTTTCCAGTTCCTTAAAGATAAAGTTGCGTTCTGATCGTGCAATAAGCTTGTGAAAAAAACTGTCTGAAAGCAACTGGGAATGGTTGATAATGACATTGATGAGACATGAGACATCAGTCTTGATGAATTGCACATGAATTGCACACAGAACTGGGTGTGTGGGACCTCACACAAATATGGCTCGACTGTTTGGTCCAATCACTTGTTGTAATTTGAATATGGTCATTTGAAGAGCAACTTTGTCAGGGGACGTTTCTATTATGACTTTCTTCCATACTGACCTGAAACTGAAAAGAACGAGAAAGTTTACTACTTATTTTTCACCTTTACCCAAACTCGACCTTCTCCTTAAAGCACATCCATGACACACGTCGCCTTGAGGTATACGTTCTCAATAAAAGAGCTGCTCGTTGTAATTAAGCTTTTGTGTCAATCATAATGGCACATAATGTGACTACTTTGGCTCGCTTGGGTGGCCGAATGATACTCGACAAACAAACGAAATCGGGTGCAGGTATAAGCACACCTGCAAGAGGCAGGCAAAGGAACTTTGAGTTTTGCAGGTGAAATGGATTAATTTTCAAGTTACAGCACATTCTAGCCTTTATAAGTTGCTTTGGTGGAAAACAGAAAGAAAAAACCCAGAGAAAGAGATTGGTGAAAGTTTGGACAAAATCATATGAGCAATAACATCTTTTAACTTTGGAAAGTTGTAATCACTACATTTTATTTATTGATGTCAACATGTTAAGAAACAAAGAACGACTGAAATATTACTAACAATGAAATGAGCGATTGGCGATATACGAACCTATGAAAGCACCCCCCCCTCTTTCTCAAAAAGAAAAAAATAGTTTTAAAAAAAGGAAGAGAGATAGAGAGAGAGAAAGGAATACGAGTCAAAAATTCCTTTCAACACCCTAGATGATATAATCCATTCAACTTGGCCTCTTTCCAATGTGATTTTCAAATTTTTGTAGATAAAATAAACTATCTTGGATAAAAATTTGAAAAATCAGAATAATAACCCGATCAGGAGAATGTTACAACTTGAGTTAAAAAGGGTGATGGTATGAATTCAGGTTTTGAAGGATGCAGAAGGTTATCCAGAGATATGTTGTAATTAATTTTACTTTTGAAAAGAAATTAGTTCATGAAAAAAATAGTAAGGGGCTTGTAAGGAGGAGAAAGATGAAATGTCAGATTCCTGTTTATTTACATTGTGTACTCTTTCAATATCATATTAATTATGATGTAGTGCAATAACGTGGATTACGTCACGAAAATACCGTCATCGCCTTCATTTTAAATTTGTTACAGTTTCCTTCAGTTTTGTTAATTTTATGTAATCGCGGAAATTGTATGAATTATGTGTCAAGACTGAAATCTGAAAATAGCTTAGAATAGTATATAAAAAGCATGAAAAACTTTTGACCGCCCGTAGTGGATTTCGTGCGAAGTTGGACGTAATTAATAACGCATTTCCTCGCGCTCAAAAATATGTTACATTAGCTGCCACAATTTTCTTTTTGCTTTCTTCATTTCAACTTCAAAACGTGTTTAACATGAAAAAGTGGAGTAACAGGACAGGAAATGAGTAAATTAATTCTGATAAACAGATGACGTTAATGTCAAGACGGAGAGAGAAACGTGCATATTTGTAGATTGACATTTATAATCTTAACTGTTCTAAATGTTCGTGAATGTCACGATATGGTTACATTATGAAATAACTTGCTTAATCGTGATTAACAGAAGGAAAAAAATAAAGTTCGAACCCTTTGCCGTCAATACTAATTAAAAACTCGTCTGGTGGATGTGTTCAGATTAATGTGGAAAATGAATGCCAATTACCGTTAAAAGCATGTTCACAGCGTAAAAAGAAAACCTAGAATATCTTTTTAATTTCGAATGTCATAAGTTTGTCTTATTCTTATTTCTCGTCAGATATCGAAACCCGACACAGGTACCCTTCCCTCAATTTCGAGACAAGGCGATGGAGGAGAGGGGGTGTATGACTGGTTACTAGTTTCATTTATTTCGGGGGTTTCAAACGGGAGGGGCGTACGCCAGCTGGATACGCCGCTGCTACAGTACCTTCCAGGGAATCATCGTAATACACCTCTGTTATTGGATAGTCATCAATTAATTTTTTCTTTTATTCCAGTAAAAATACATTAAATACAATTTTTATTCAGTTCTCACGGGAGCCTCATGAGCTTTAGTCAATGGGTTGGCTATTTTGTCTGAGCTTATTCGTCGGTGACTTGCTGAAATATGTCGCCCACATGTGTCATAATTATGGTATACTGTGCGTATGGTTATAGAAGTCAAAAGCTTCCAGGGAAAGTATGTTGACATTGATTACGTGATACCACGAATAGTGGCATATCCAGATTTGGGTAAGAGTAAAGCGCCCCCTCCCCGGCGGGTATTGTGTGGAATGTACCTGGGCTATTGAAGTGATAATGAACGAAGCCCCGCATGTCACGTGCTCAAAAATTTAAATTTTTAACTATTTCTTTCTTTGCTTACAAACACAGAGGTGGGGCTGTTGGCCGGTTCCATCCTTTGCTGGATACGCCCCTGCCCAACACGATTTATAAACCCGCCCCCTCGGTCCCTTGCACGGACTTCGCAGACGGGATTCTTGAGAGAGTAATCCAAAGCTGTACATAACCAGATGTATTTAGCTGCTGCTATATGCTATGTAGCGTGAAAGACACATTACAAATGCAGACATAATATAATTTTTGTAGAAGTACAAAGCACTCCAATATTATTGTACACCTTGACTGATCTTGTATCTTCATGTATTTACTATTTATTTATCAAGTTTGGTCCATAGTCGTATGAAAGAAATTGGTAACAACATTGTCAATTAAGATATTATCCCACCGTAATCCAACCTTTTTTGAGCTGTGATTTTCTAGTGTTTTTTGTTTTTTTGTTTGTTTGTTATAGGGGCCTGTTATAGTTTGTAATGTGATGACAACTTAAGTTGTACAATGTTTCTACTTTAGTGGTCAAGATTATTAGTGATAGTATTTTCGACATAGCATAGTCCCTCATTCATACGTATAGGCCTGCATGAATTGTGTAATATAAAGACACAAGGACCGTTCTTAGATACGGAAATCTTGATACACTCGAGGAGTCATGTTTTAAAAGTGATCCCTTTCTTTGTTGGTATGATGAGTATAACAGATTAAAATGGGAGACAACCTTCGTTCATGACGAACGGGATTTCTGCTTCACTGGACTCTCAGCAGAACTCTCAACAGAACACATGTTTTTTAACACACCCAGACTCACACAACGTGAACATATGATGAATGTGGTGTTGAGAGCAATGTTCAAAGTTCATAATTATACCCACTCCTTACCCCAGACAACAATTGCTTAAGAAACTTAGAGAACATTTTTAGATTTATGTGCACACATTCAGCTTTATTCTGCGTTTTAAGTTACCAAAATTGTGGTCGGAACTTGAATGATAAACGTCTTTTGTGAAATTAATCCTAGTCATGACTAACAATCGTAATCTAATGTTTTGGCTGGGAAGAAGCAATTCTGAAAGGTTTATTCCGTTCTTTTGTTCAAGCTGATGTGACTGGCAGAGTGATTAATTTTCTTTGATGAAATTGATCCTGGTTGATTTATGAGATGTTTGTGTACAAAATTCGGTCATGCACTCTGAAAGGACCAGACCTTTATGATGTGGTGGTATAGGGTTGAGGGCAGGCCAAGGCAGTGGTGTAGCTACATGAAACACGGGGGGCACCTCCCACTTTCTTTTGGCAAAAACGGTGAGGAAACGGAGAAGAAGATAACAATAAAGCGAGAAGGGGGGCAATGTATATAGAAAGAAGATGAATCGACACCTTTCCACCCGTTCACTCGATGGCCTTGAATGTTTTTTTCGCATTTCATCTAACTAGTCATTCCAGTGCCCCAGCCCCCATGGTACCTTTGCCTCATCAGAGGCTTGGACCTACGCAACGCCACTGGTCCGATGAGTCATGTGATTACGGCTTCGAGTTACTCTTCGATTCCGCATCCCCCAACGCCTTCTGTTCTCGTCCTAGTTTTCAGTGTAGAATTTCACATTGTAATGCAACCAAAACCAGCATTTCGGAAGGCTTTCATCAAATGGTTACTCAATCTTGTTTGTTTGTTTCTGAGATTTGTCCATTGCTCCTGTTCGTAGAAAGTTTGACCATTTATGAATCGACCTCGTTCCATCCAAAGAGAGCTAACCTTTCTTGATCCGGGCGTCAGGAGGATGGTGGTGGGCGGTTTAAATACCCTCATTCAAAGCATTCGTGGAAAATGTACTAATCAGAGCCGTTTAGGTATCTTTTAATCTTTTTTTCTTTCTGCTTTGGTTTTCAGTGTCGTCTGGTAATCCAAATCAAATTGGTCTACCAACAATAGTCATTGATCCTACTGTCATGCTCGATTTCATTTTTAAACCCTTTCTATCAGCTGCACCCTCTTTAACAGATGCCAAATACTGAATGAATATATTTTATAATTTACAAGCAATATACATTGTATATTGCAAGTGCTAGAATGATATCGAAAAACTTATTTTATGTCCACGAAGGCTTTCGTTGTATTTTATTGCAACCAATAGAACGCATTTTCACTTTTCACTAAAACATTAGTTTACCCCTTTCTTGTATTTAATCACATTGTGAGGGTTCGAATACCACATGGTGCTTATCACACCAGATGACACGGCATTGTATGTCCAGTTGCCTCTTTCGACCCAGGTTTAGACAGTATGCATATAATAATGTGTGTTGCTTAAATGCTCTAGTACCTTTTGGCAGCTCTTCTACAGGAAATATTCTCTGAAAAGATACGAACGGCTCTATAGTTTTCGGCTCCAATCGAAAGGCTTAACATGCACTTCAATTTGAGAATATACAACATGTATGCTGCATTGGATTATTGTCCACAAGGAATCGAAATAGATTGCTGATATTCATCGTTATTGAATAATTCGCATTCTTTCACTAATATCCGAAAGAAATGTGTAAGAAGTTGAAAGTCTCATATTAAAAAAAAAGGGAAGACAGTAATTTCAAAATTTGTCAATATTATTTCATTTACTTTATTCAATATCCAGTCAGACCGCAGCGCTCGCAAAATCGCCCGTATTTATTCAAGTCGTATGCATGTTTTTGCTCCCCTTGCATACGTAATAAGGAAAAACATGGCACAGTTCTAGTTCTTCTTATCTGCTCAGGATTTATTTAATGACAATGAATTTGTCATGAATATCGAGCCAGAATAATAAACATTATAGTGTACTATTCAATAAGTAGTGAGTGATGTTTTAAAATGTGAAAAATACACGAAGAAAACTTGGAGAAAAAAAATATTTGGAGAGTCGGATATTCATGTTAAAAATCATTTTTATCGGGGGTGCGTCTCGTTAAATTTTGGCTTACCACATAATGTAGATATTTTCCTAACATAATATCATACTTCCTATCGATGTCTATCTCAATACCAGTCAGGAACTAGCAAAGTAGTAGCTGATGCATAATAGACTTCGCCGGAAAACTGACATGGCCGATCGGCGAGCGTTTTGCGTGAAGATCAACCGGGGGATACTACGCTATATCTAGTTTTGCGTCGATTATCGATGTATTGTGCGGTCCAACCTGTCCGTGCGCTATACGTGAACACGCACGGAGGATAGACAGAGATTAGGGGTATTCATGTATTACTCTCGGGTGCTTAACCCCCGGACGTAGAGGCTTTGTATTGCCCCACATACTTATTATTGTGTATGATACTCATGCGCTACATAATAATAGAAGTGTACAGAAAGTACAAGTTGGATTCGGATACGCACACAAGTACACTCAAGTACAATATAAAATACCAGCTCTAGAATGAATAGGGGACAGAAGGGAGGATTTAAGTGTCTATATAGGCTATTTTTGGCCATGTTTTGATATCATTTTAACAAAGAAGACACATTATTCTTTCTCAAATGTATATTTGTGTAAATACAAGCTTTCGGGGGGGGGGGGCAATGTGATTGAAAAATGAAAATATGATTGTTCTCATCCCTGCTAATAATTTTATGGTTGTAAAAGTTCTGAAATGTGTTTTTATATTTGTAAACCATGGACTAATGAGAAGAGCCTTAAACAGGAATTTATTTTGGTAATTCCCAGGCATTCGATGATGGTAATATTTTATTTGATAATTCTTTTGTCAATTGTGTAACTCCAGTTCATGTGTATTCCTGGAAATAAAATATTACAAAATTCTTTCCCTTATTCTCTTTTCTGTTCGATTTTGTTTTATAGTTACCCGCGGAATATTTATCTGGTAATTTATTTTCTGATTTTGTTTATGTGTTTATGACGCTCGGATAAAAATCTTAGTGTGCGGTGGGCTGAAGGGCCCAAATAAAAATTATAGAATTCTAATTTTCATCTTCAACATCATTATCACAATCATCGTCGCCATCATCATCACAATCATTATCATCATCACCATAGCCATCATCATCACCAACATCATCACCATCACGACCAATGGCATCATAATCACCGTCACAATTCATTGCCATCACCACCACCATTGGCATTGTCATTACGATCATCATCGCCATCATCATCATAATCACCGTCATCATGATCACCGTCATCATTATCATCATCACCATAGCCATCATGATCACCATCACCACTGACATCATCACCATTGCCATCATAATCACCGTCATCATTATCATCATCACCATGATCGCCATCACCACTGACATCACCATTGCCATCATCTCCACCATCACCACCATCACCATCATGCTCACCACCATCACCATCATGCTCACCACCATCACCAACCTATCAAAATATGTCAATGCTCGACTATTTACATTATGTTCACCTTGTGTAGGTACTATTTTTGGATGAAATACAAATTAAAAAAAATATCTTTTAAAAAGATTATTATTAATATATATATATATATATATATATATATATTTTTTTTTTGGGGTTTATTTAACAGGTCTGTGTAATTTACATTTCTTAATCAACATTCATGCTAACTAACCCAGAAGAAACCAGCTCTGGTTTCTTTTGAATAGCCTAGTAAACAGACAACGGTTAAACAACAAAATTATTATTAACACTACTAATAATAATAAATGAAATAGGACTAGGAATAAAATTTCCATTTTCTATATTTTATTTATAAACTGACTTTGACATTTATGTTGAGACCATCACACGCATAAAATGTGTCGCTGAGAATAAAAGTATTATTAGAGTAAAAAATCGTTAAATTGTATAAAGGTTCAATCAGTTTTCTATTAATATAATAAATGCTTTGTTCATGTGAAGCTCCGAATACCACCTTGGAAGTATCAGAGATACAAAAATGTAATCACTGAAATTGAATTTTTCTTTTACTGAAAGAATAAGCTGAACAAAATCCTTCTCATCCTTCTCCCAAACTCCCCGTTCAAGATTGTTTGTTCCTATGTGAAGCAAAACTGCTGTCGAGTGTCGAGTCTTCAAATAAAGGCATGGAGTCCAGCAAATGTTGATCCAGGAACTTATGCAATGGAGACTGATGTGTGATGTCTGTGTCTTTCGAAAACTTTTTGTCAATATTCCACAACTTTCGATGGTTGAGTGAGTCTGTCAGAAAAACAACAACAAATGATAAGAAGAAGGAATATAAAATGGTTTAGTTCAATGTTGGGGATTTGAAAAGATCTGATCAAAGTAGCTAGCCATTTATATTTGACAAAACTGGCTTGCATTCAAATTGATCTTTTAAATGAAAATAAGTCAGGTGTCAGATTCATGAAGTTTTCCCTTCATTTTTCCACATGTGCACAAGTTGTAAAAATATAAAATTAAGTGTTTAACTTTGGCTTTTTGTTTTAATTCTGCTCTGTTCATAATCATAATACAACTCGCGCAAGGGAAATGCTGCTTATTTCTATGGCTGGTTGTAAAGTTTGAGTTGACCAGAAGTCAGAACCAAAGTTTGAGAATCCCTAAATTAATATAATTAATAAAATAGGCCTAATAGTCTATATAGAGTCTAGACTATATCCAATAATCCAGCTCAGGATTCGAGTTCTTTACAATTCGATCACACCCCCTTGATACTTGTCTAAACATGCTTAAACCCTTAGAAATATACTTATAAAACATATCATTTAGTCTAGATTTATAATGAATAGCAATGACTAATGAGCAGTCGATTTATTTACATTGCTGGCGATTCGCGAGAACAAAAACTAAAAAGCTGACAAAAATATATACACATGGGACTACATAAATTTGTGCTGTATGCGCCACACAATGGCACAGCGACACGCAAGACACCCCGCCATTCCTGACTGAAAAGCCGTAGCCATAGCAATTTCCGCGGTTTCGAATCATTTTCCGTCTACTTCCGGTAGATTTCCAAAATATAGTCCAATAATTTGGGCATATTTCTTATTCAAACATTACTTGCGTCTACATGTTTTCAACATCAAACAATGGACTGGTTATCAAAGTCGACGTAGGATGCAAAAATCGAAATAATATTATCAATACCAGTCAGGAACTAGCAAAATATGACACTATGTAATGAGTAGTTAATTTCCGAGGACTAAAAACGCTCTTTTGTTTGCGATAAAAGTAGGCAAAAAATCAAACTAATTTGGGCAAATTTGGTGTCAAAGAACAGCGAAAATTTCAGAGATTGACTTACCCCATAATTCCGCCATGATGAATTGCACTGTAAGCCGTATGAGGGCTACGAAATGATGCTACCAAAATCCCGTGGCTGGTCTCGTGTTTTACGAGAGCGTTGTAAGCGAGCTTTTCACCGCACGAGAATCTGAATAAAAATTGCCGTACAGCCTCATTATCGCGCACGCTGCGGTCTGACTGTATCGTCCTGCGTGTCTACAACTGTTTCCGCGGATTAATGTCGTTAGTCTCCTTTTATATCTGTTAAATGTTCCGCCAAGAGCTACCGGTACTTCATGAAAGTGAAGGCGGTCATTGTCGCTTCGCGACAGACAGCTATACTACTAATGTTCCGCCAGAACAAAATATCGCTACATATTTGGTCTTGTAGAGCAATATTGAAACGATAAAAGAATACAAATGATATACATGATATGATATCCGATTGCAATGAATTTATACAACCGGTCATAAAACATGACTTTCCTGTCTCTGTGTCTGCCTTAACATATTTTCCACATCACTCCGGCATGTTTGTCTGAACAATAAATAAGATGCAAATCTTGGGGGACAGGACGACACATCCCCACGATATCACATATCTCCGGGTGAATGTTTCCCCCACCCTTTAAACTGAAAATGGGCCCCTGGATAATGTTGATAGCTCTAATTTTGTTGGGGTCTCTGCATACCAATAATTTTGAAGTTCAAACATTTTAAGTGATGTCGATCGCAATTGCACCATGACATACCGTCTAGACACCATCTTGTATTTAAAAAAATCATAATGGATTCCAGAGAAAATTTACTTGGAAAATTTGTAGTAATCAATAGTAGATTCAATTGAAACGGGAGCTTCTTGATAAATTGAAAAATATTTAAATATTAAAATACGTCCTAACCAAAGTTGTGAGATCTTATTTTATGGAAATAGCTAGTGACCAGCGAGTGTACTGTGGCGTAGCCATGTGGAATGATGGGCATGTGCCCCCACTGATCGTAGACAAAAAAAAACGGAGGGGGAGAACAAGATGATGGGAAAGGGAGAACGGGAGGCATGGTAAAATGTGATTGCGTCCCTTTCCACACCCTCATCCCACTCGTTTTGTTTTTTCGAGTTCATTTACCTAGAAAAATAGCGGTGCCGCCCCATGACCCCAGTGCCCTCTCAAATATAGACACACGCTACCACCTAAGCAATGTCTAAACCAGGGGGGGGGGGGGTTGGACTGGGACCGAAATTTGGTTTCAGAATCCTGATGTGAACGGCCCACTCAACGTAAAAGCTATAGGGCCTACATCAATTATTTACCGGCCCTCATATCACAAATCGGCCGGCTCTCAAGCCAAAAATATCGAGGAGAAAACTTCCGAAACTCCCCACGGTCAGTCCGCCCTGGGCCAAACCTTAAAAAATATTTTGCTGTAATGTGTTTTCGTTATCTCCCAGTGGAAAACGGATCGCTTCCCATTATCGGATCAGCTTGGTGATCATTCTGGATATCATTATTTCACCACGAGGTCATTCATTCGCCGCCCTTTCATGCATGACCTGGGAAACAAACTTTCCGAAATTGAAACATCCTGAATTTTCTCCGAGCGCAACGAATTTTCAGTACCGTGGACCCCATTTTGGGTCTATATCCGTTTCAAGAATTGGTCCATCCATGTGTTCATTGTCCGCCCGCGTCGTGGCTTTTTATTCAATATTCTACATACCGTTCAAACAAATTCAATTGAACTTTCAATCAAGTTTATGGATTGCTCGGTACGATTTTACTCTGTCGTACAAGATTATGAAATGAATTCATTGTTTTATTAACGTTTTATTTAAAGTGAACTTCGAATTACGGATAATTGGTGTCAGACGTGTCAAAATAATCAAATAATTTCATAGAAAGTATATGCTTAAAATCCCACTGATATTGTCAAGTTATTTCTTTAGCTTGAGCTATGGAAAGAGTCCCTCGGGTCAACTAATCATGGAACAAATATTTTTTGGCACATACCGTGTATGTAAATTACATGAAAAGCTCATGCTATGGCGCACCTATTCTTTAAACTGATTATATCATGTAAACCCACATTAAAATAGTTAGCTGGAATAATTCCGCCTGCAAATACTGGAAATTTGTATTAAATATTCCTGGCAATCACATTCGCATTTTAGCGAGTTCTTCCATGAAGCTGTAAAACTTTAAGGAGTAGAATAAACTTTGTATATTTTACTTTTATTCCCAATGGATAAAACTAGAAAATACATTGAAATTTACATCTTTTTAACAAGTTTTAAGTTCAGGGTTTCATATTTCTTTGAATTATTGTGGTTTCCATTAAATGTTCATATAATATGTATACATATAAGTTCTTTATCATCAAAATGCACAAAGCTTTCTTTCAATCCATGCACATTTTGGTCTGACACGTCTTGTGAATGGCACAAAAGAGATCACATTAAATTACTCTCAATTATTGCCACATGTACGTTGTTGTTAGTAATATCCGATGAACGCTAATTCTGTCTAATGTCTCCTATAATGTTTTCCAGGTAAAAACCTCGAACTTCTCAAATCGTCTGACACAGTTCTCCCCAGTTAGCACGAAGCCCTGTTATTGTTAATGAGTCACAGATTGTGGTCCAAATTGGCTGGACATAAAATTAGTTAATTGGTGAGCTTGATTGTGTTTGTTTTTAAACAGTAGGGACTTCAATATAGAATTAGATGTGGATGTGGGTGACAGTAGTCTTAAACATGTGGGTGACAATTATTTGTTTCGAAGTTTGGAAGATGTTAGAGATGTATTTATGATGCCATCCTGGCGACAAAATACCACTGAATAAGATGAGTTGACGATGGGTTTATGATTTTAAAAAAAGGTAGGGCCAACATGCCAATGTCGCAAAATTAGAGATCGTCAACCAAAATATTACTGAATCAAAATAGCTCAAATTCTGCTTTAGAGAAAGGAAATGACTAGGTTAAAGGAGAAGATAAATATCAGAATGTTAATCTTTGAAGTAGGATTCGTCAAATCAGTATATACATTGTATATATTTCACATGATGAGTATCAGAAACTAGATTATTTATGTTCCATTGGCTTAATGCAGCGTCTTCAAAATAAATTTATATCTCAAAATTTATGTCCAGTATTTATTATTTGATGACTCCTTAGTGTCTAAAATAAATCTCTTTTATCAGAAGTTCAATGTAGTAAGGAATCATAGCCTATAATGGCAAGGTTCATATCGAATAAAATTTCAGCGTGGGCGATTTTGGATGTCTATGAAAAGTTGACTGAAATTTGAAAAAAATCGCGCTCATCTTGTGATGCCAAAGTCTCCGAACCATGGCCGCAATATGTACCTCCCTAATAGCTTCTTCAGCCCCACCTGTTCATAATGTCCCAGAGCGTTAATAAATATTATCATAAACCAAATCTAATTTAAATTTTCTTGAATAAGGGCGGATGATCACGTAGTGAACATTAATGTTGCCTTCCTTTTTATACGTTTGCGAAATTTTGCGGTGAATTCTGGCACCAAATTAGTTGGAATGTCTGTAGTAATACCGTTCAAAAAGAGGCCCATGATGGGGTGCCATTTTATAAATAATTTATATATTTTATAAACGTGACTTTGGAATTTGCTGTAAATTTCCCAATAGTCCTCAAATACATATTTCATAAATATGTCATATTGACCACAATTGTTAATGGTTAACGTATGCAATTCATATACAATGGCTGCGAAACATTGTTGAAACAAAAACCATCATTGAATGAATTGAATTATGTTTAATAATCATTTAACCGACTGTAAATGCGCATGTCCTTGGAAGCTGAACTTGGAATTATGTTAATACCAGCTATAGGCTATCATACGTACTTATGTGAATTTATGATTTTCAACTTATTCTAACATTTTTTTATTTTGTCATGATAATAATAACAAACGAAGAAACGGGTACATCTGTCAATGTAGTCTGTGCTATACTCTTCACTTTTTTTTGAAACATTTTTTCTTCTGAATCTGCGCATAAAACAGACTGTTTAAAACTACAATAACGCAGTAAATCCTTAGGAATCATAACATTTGGGGTATAAAAATCGCTTATGATGTATCCCTGCGCATACAAATCAAATATAAATTGAAATATATCTCAAAGTAGAAAAAATAAACCCGTAAATTCTGGGTTCTGGAACGTGAGAATTTTGACAGACATTGCCTCCATATCAAACACCGCTGTGTATAAAGCAGACAATAAGATAGAGACTCCATAAATGTCCTTGGCCATAACTTTCCCGTCGCGTAGAGGCAAAGCTAGAGCATTAGCGTATAACCGGGGGTAGGGGGGGGGGGGCGGTTAGGGCGAGAGATAATTCCCCTAGAAGGGAAACTATAGAGTCTTAAATTGTAGGCACATTTCAACTAATTGTTCTCCCGTACGCAACAACGTCGAAAATTACCTTAAAAGCAACTATACTCTCTTTTGGATAAGGTTCATAATGATTCTCGGCCTTTAAACAAGTTCCTGTAGTCAGAAAGTATAGTCTTAATCTGTTGAGAGCCAGAAGGGCGTTAAATCTGATACTTTTACACTGACTGGACGTCGTTCTGGCTCTCCACAGACGATTTGATAAGGCTTCAATCCCTCAGGAAGTGAAGGACCGTCATCATGTAGTCAAAGGATCAGAAAATACTTAAAAGATCGCAAATCAACCTAAAGATGTAGCCATGATTTCTGACAAATATTTGCCTGGGTTTTATCATCCATTTCGGGAAGTCAGGGGGAAAAAAAACCCGAGAGCGAATATTGAGAAAACGTGGTAAGGGCATGATTTCGTTATCGGTATTTTTTACGTCTCTAGGATTGAAGAAATGAAAAGAAATATATATACTGGTATATGATTATAATATATATGTAGAGAGAGAGAGAGAGAGTAGAGCCTGTTTGAAACATGAGTGAAAGTGGTAAAAAGATGAGAATTGAATGTAATAGGGAGATGCTAAAAGAAAGGGCATAAGATTTATATTTTAAAAAAGTAAAGGGCGATGAAAATTAATGCGGTATAATGTAGAAAGATAATAGAGCCTATTAATGAAGGAAAATAATTATACGCTGTATAAATTATTTATCTCGGGCGAGAATGCGTTCAGAGTTTTTCAAAAGTCATTTTCATTTAAATGTAACTCCCCTTTTTGACCTCGCGAGAAATAAAGCTAAATTTCAGTTGCATGTAATTACATTTATATTCTCTCTTGAAATATATTTTTGGTCTTTTTTACGGCCACACTCTGTCAAAATGCTTTAACTGGCATGTTTATGATAGTACCAAACGACGGTGTCTTATGTCACACTCAAATTTACGTTGTTGTCAGACAAAATGGCCCAGAGATATGTGGTAGATTCAATGCAGGTCAAGTGCGTGGGTCGTTTTGGGGTTCCAGTGCCATTTTAAGTACTAACTTAAATCATTCTAATGTCATGTTTTATGATTATTGGAATCTCCTTCCAAGATTGCAACATTAAATTGAAGTTTGCTGACCCAGAGAAATCTCAAGTCTGTGATGAGAAATACGTGTACTGTGTCTGTCATTATAATTTAGGGTGGAGATATTTAACAAATCGTTTAGAGATGTATACTTGATATAGATTTCGAAGGCATTGTATGACGTGATGTTTTGTTGTTATTATTAATTCTACAAGATAATTAAATATAAAACCAATTTATTCAACATATTT
Organism: Mesocentrotus franciscanus; assembly: GCA_037976565.1. Taxonomy (NCBI): domain Eukaryota; kingdom Metazoa; phylum Echinodermata; class Echinoidea; order Camarodonta; family Strongylocentrotidae; genus Mesocentrotus; species Mesocentrotus franciscanus. The sequence goes on from CP137666.1 coordinate 55,887,590, forward strand.
TGTGATTTAGTACAATCCTATCATATTTTGATTAATGGACGAATGTAGGCATATTCTGTCTATCACATTAATAAAGAGATTGTGAAATTCATTTTTTTCTTCAAATTCTTTCTTGAACAAAAAAATTACAGTATGTAAGTACTCAGATAATAATATACGATAGACTAATGGTCATGTAATGAATAAATGATAGACATACAATTATTTGGATTACCCATGTAAAGTACTTCATACTCCCATCACTCAATCAAATTAAAGCCATTGGGGTGTTTACTTTACACTTGTTAGACCAAGGAGATTCGAGGCTCACCTTGTATCTCCTGGGTTAGACCAAACTACAAAGTCTGGACCCGGCCACTCCAGTTCTTTCTATGATTATCTACGGATATGACAGTAATAGATCCAGTGGCAGACACAGGAATTTATTTGAAGAAGGGGGGGGCACGATTCCGAGAAAAAAAATCTGACAAGCAAAATAAAAGAAAGAAAAAAAATATATCACATTTCCAGGTGACTATGGGATTTCAAACTGAAAAGGAGGCACATAATATTTATTGCTATTTATATATATATATATATATATATATATATATATATATATATATATATATATATATATATATATATTATTTTGTTGTTAATTAATTATAATAATAATTATTATTATTATATATTTTTCTTAAGCAGTTACGTTATAAAAGAGGGGCACCGGCCGGTTGTACGCGTCCCTGCATCCACCAGTGATAGATCTGTAGTATTATTATGGGATCGACCAGTCGGAAAGAAACAATTACTTTGATCTCAAATTAGCCATGTCTGTCATTAACCATGATGATTTCAAAGCCAGCGCCATGACAAAAACGAAAATAAAAGATCAGGCTCGTGTTTCAACAGGTAAGGAAACAATGTTTCCCATGTGGGTCTGGAATCCCTCTTGTATACCAATACCATGATTAACCCTCTTCCGCTATGCATCCCTTTCTCATCTTAATATAAAGCGCATCATGCAGTGGTGGAGAGGGGCACAACCAGCTCTTGCCCCCTTTCGAAACTCAATGGACATACCTTGATTATACAAAAAATGCCCCCTTTATTGTTTATTTTTTCGGTAATGTGCCCCCTTCTTTTAAAACGAAATCCTGTATCTTCGTCTGGTGTCTTGGACCACACCCCTTAAAATGCCCTATCACTTATTTCCATTTTGGGGGTCTAAGATTCAATATGTGTTTGGCTTGCAGGGGATATTTTAGATTCCAATATTCAATATTAACAGACTCTCCTACTGCATATTTCCTATGAGGAAAAACAATGGAGTGTGAAAACGTATATCCACTGCTACAGAATTGAAAAAGAAACTATTTCTAGCAGTAAGCTTAAAATAATTGAGTCAATCAATGTACACATGGTATATACTCTTCAAATTAAAGATTTTGTTGCCCTTAACTTCACCCCCCCCCCCAATGGCCTTCAAACTTATTATCACATTTCCGTCAATGAACTTACAAAGTTCCTCAGTTCCTCGGAAATGAAACTAGAGGATGTGGTTTAATGATTTGAGAAAGTACATTGTACTCTAGAAAGGCTATTTATATTGCCATGTATATAGGTCCTTCTGTTTTGAAAATCACATTGAAAGCATCAGCCATGCAATCTAATTTCCATTCATGTATGCACACACATGTATCATTATAACCTTAAGGTATTGGAAATGTCACCAATACTTTACAAAAGAGAATATCAATTATATGTTATCAGAGCATGACTAGGCCAATAGCACATATCAAAATACACGATAAAAGTTTTAACAAATTATTTGAAGGAAAGCAAACCAGAGCTTCTATTGATAAAATCGCGATTTTCTCTTACATTGACATGAATTCAGTTGTTTATTTTGAGACTTTTTGAGACTTTTCTTGTGTAATGAGAGGGTGGTTTAATTTGTATTCATAATTTTGTAAGCTCGAGTCTCCAATCTCATTACCAAAATTCATCGCCCTCTCCCTCCCTCGACTAGTCACTTTCTATATTGTCAGTAGCGATACGAGTCATTTCTTGATGAGACAGGAACTGTTATCACAACTGTTAATGACGAAGGCAAAGTGTTCTCAGAAAAAGGGGTAAGAAGACTTTTCTCCAACGATTACAAAATCCTGATCAATGCAGATTTGTCTGCTTAACATTCTCTCAAAGCAAACTGTGATGAAAAGTGATACTTCTCTATCGAGAAGTCCAGTAATAAGTTTTGTTAAATAATGCATTTGGGCCTTGTGTTTATCATGTAGAGAAAAGGGGCACTTTCAAGAGTAAGAATGCCTTTAACTCATTCAGAAGATGAGAGTCGTTGGTTAGTACTGTTGTACGAGGTTTGGAGGATAACCTCTTTGGAAGAATAAACACATTAAAAGTTCTCTGTTCTTTTTACCACGACCCATTGTGAAATGATATTGATATTGTATAATTGCATATGATTTGTCTTTGTCTAAAACACAAATACATAGCAGAATTAGGTTTGACGACACCCCAATGGACAAACTTGTCATCGAAGTGAACTTAGACAGAATTCTACCACATCTCCGCCTCAAGATGCTTAAAGATACTACATTAGTCATGATCCCCCATCGGGCTTAATCGCGATAGGGTACCAGTCTAGACACAAAACGTGACGAAGTTGTTATTTCAGCTGCGCATGAATGTTTTGTTATTTTAACATTAAACTGGATCGAATCTCGTGAAAGAAAAAAATAAAGAAAAGTACATGTGCTTCTGGCACCCAAAGGACACGATATTCCCCAAGACGTGACCTAATTGAGTGTTTAGTGAGTGAATTTGTCAACCTGGGGAAAGAGATTGTTTGTTTCAAATTTGAAATGGAATTTCAGACTTTCTAGTCTTTCAACCAGATAACATGCATTACTCAACTGTTGTTGAGCGTCGTTTAAACAAAGACAATGCAACCTATTACGAAATTACATGATAAATGTTTGTTAATCAAGTTTTAACACGAGCAATGAGAGGTTTGAAATAATTATGCACATTTTAGAGACAAAATGCACTCTTTTATCAAAGACACAGAGCTGATATTTTTTTCTATTAATGGTCGATTGTATTTGTAAAAAAGTCCATCAAGGTAAAACAACTTTACTTCTATGTGGGACTTTTTCGGCTGTTCGTAAAGCCCACTGCACACTATATACGATCCGCCTATACGATCCGATTTTCGAAGAAATGACACTTGAATAATTATTATGGAAATCTTAACAAACATCAACTTCCTAATTTAGGTTCTAAATAATTATAAGAATACTAACAACCGGAATTTTTGTGTAATTTAGCCTTCTAGTCGGAATTAAAGCCAAATCAGCTTCAATCGTAAACAGTCTCACTACCAGTTTGACGTCACGACGATTCTGAACCGATTTGGCTTTTCCTCTGTCAAAGAAATGTGAAATCCCTTAGAATTTATATTTGGTAATCATATGACCATTGAGATCCTCGATCATTAAGGTTTTAGGCCAAATAACAAAAAAAAACGTGTTTCTCGTCCGGACATTTAAAAAAAGGAGGAGGCAGGGCATTACTATTTACTATTTTGCAATTTTTTGCAATTTTTTGCAATTTTTTCCATGATGGCTGCCATGCTAATAATAGCTGGCCAAGCCTATTTATTCACAGATATTGTGCTATGTGAGTATACTGATGCAATGTATGACAAAACAAATGATTTGTATCACTTTAGAAGCTATTTAAATGTTAAATGTATAATTACAGGCTCTTTTTTTTGTGCTTTCTGTTGCTTTTTTTCTTCTGAATAGTAAATAGTTTTTGAAAAAGGAGGCGGCGGCCAAAAAGGAGGCGGGTGGGGACGAGAAACACTTCACTTTTGTTATTTGGCCTTAGGCCTACATGTTCGAATGTTTATATCAAATGCAATTGCAAATTATTTCAAAATCGGATCGTACTCAGATTTTAGTGTGCTCCTGGCCTAACTATCTAGTTTAATGTCACGCAAGACGCAAGCTGCGGTATTGGTTCTGAATAAAATAACATCATGCATGTATATAAACTGCAATGAACTACTGGTGTGCATATTCATTTGCCTTGTATTTTACCAATAAGCTAAAACACAGTTGTACCAACATGTGGTATAGGGTACATGGTACCAATATTCAATCGTACAAATCGTGTTTGATGTTCCAGATTCAATCGCAACACACTTTCAATATTAACATTTTGATTAAGCAGAGTTAACACAACTTTTATTACATAAATGTTAATCAACCGTTGTATCTTTTTCTTATAGAATAAATACTTTGGAGGAGCCACCATCGAGACCACATCACCAATGATGGGGCGTATCACCATAGCAACAACGTTCCTCTTCCTCATCATCACTACATCCTCTGTGCTAGCACGCCCTCACATCCGACCCCGTATCACCTTAGCCGATCTTGGCGAGGATGGCGCTATACCACAAGACAACGTTGCCGATATTGACAAACCTGTCGATGAAATACCCCAAGATGTTCGTTTCGAAGTCGTAGATCTGCCGTCACATTTCGAAACGTATGATAAGAACAGCGATGGGAAGGTCAGTCTTCTGGAGCTGACCATCGTGACAGGAACCAAAGAGATAGACGCTATGGGACCTTTCCAAGCAGCAGATACAAACAGTGAGTTTAACATTAAAATTGGAGCCATTGGAGCTAGATATTTACAACCAGTGGCGTACCTATAAGGGAGGGGGCAGGCGGGGGGGAGGGTGGTAGGGGTTACGACACATGCTCCTGCGACAATTGCTCCGCGGTAATTTCTGGCACTTACTGAATTCCTAACTTCAACCTTGAACCCAACTCTGAGTCTGACTTTAACCCTATCACTCACCCTAACGGTTACGTCATTGCTAATGGCGAAATATTTTTTCCAAACAGGTTTGCCAATACTAATACTTCCGGTCATCTGATTGGCTGATATGTTACGTCAGCCAATCAGATGACCGGAAATATTAGTATTGGCAAACCTGTTTGGGAAAAAATATTTCGCGTCTCCCCCATCGGATAGTTATGTGAAAGAGAGTAAGAGAAAGACATGGAGATGGAGAAAGGGAATATGAAAAGAAGATGACACGTGACGCCATTAACCCAATGGCTGGACCCATGCCATGCCACAGGTTAAATCATGTTTGTAATCCAGTAATCCAAGTAGGATTTCAAACAGCCCGTTAGGTCTCCTATACTCAAAAGAGTGATGATATATGCATAATATAGACTACACTCTAGAAAATATTATTGCTAATATAAACCAAAAAAAATATGGTTTAGTTGACAAAACACGTAATCCTAAGATCAGTTTATATAGGAATAATTAATGAGAGAAGAGAGGTTAAATCAGTACGTTATTTAGTTTATCCCACTCACCAATCAATACGAAAAATCAAACTTTCGTTTTGCTAATTTCTGTCCGAAACTCATTTGTAAAGAAGGCCTGCAAATATCTTTAGAAAGGTAAATCAACTGAATTTTGAGTGGTCAATTTTGGCCAACCTACGATAAAACCATAACCCTTTCGATTAAATAATAAAGTGATGGGGCGGAACGAGTGTCAGTTCCATCCCCAGTTTGCAGCCAGTGGCGTATAGCTATAGGGACTAAAGGGGGCACGTTCCCCTCAATCAAATGACGAAAGAGGATAAGACAATTTTTAAAAATAAAATAAAAAGAGGATGGGAGGGGAAGGGTTACAATAAACATGAAGGTGATACCACCCATTTTAATACCATACCCTCACTCTTTGACCTTGTTTTCCTCACATTTCATTTAGGCCTACTCAGTATTTCCCGCCCCCTCCCCATTACACCAGTGTCCTCTCAGTGGCTAGACTCGCGATACGTCATCGTTTGCAGGCCCGAAAATTAAAAAATTGTTATAAGGAAATTATTAGCGAAGGGTGTTCAGGTCTGTGAGGGTACATCGCCGCTGGCCCTTTTGTTTATTGTTTATCAACAGGGAATACGCCATTTGTTATGCGTGTAAGGCCATGCATTATCCCCACCCTTCCCCCTGAATTCAAATTCTCGCACCAACAAAATGATGCCCTTTGTTGAGGTGATGGCGTATGGGTTTTCCATCTTCTATGCATTGACGCGGAATCAGCCAAAACAAAGACACTCACCTACCAAACCAACCACGTAACCAAATGTGACAAAGGTTAAATCTCATTTCCAGATGTCACCGACAAATGGAGAAATTGGAAATGAAATATTTGCAATTATGGAATCTCATAACACATTAGACTTGCGACTGGCATTCTGCGGGGTTGCAAAACATTACCACATTTGTATCTGGACTTGATGCCCATGTGGCGATTCGGTTATTAATGAAATTACTCCCCCGCCAGTCATGGCCCAGTTAAACAAGCTTTGACTAAACGGGGGCGTCTGGGCTAATTTTTGTGAACAAGGTCGGGCCATACGTTGGCCATGGCTTAAAAGAAGTGGATGTGCCATTTATAAATTATAAAGTTAGAAAACATTTAAATGACAATTGAAATGAACGATTAGTCTTAAATTGAGGTTATTTTTTCCATCATTTCGACGTGAATAATATGAGTTTCATATCTAAAAACAAACAAACAAGCAAATTCATCCATGAATGAAGAATAAATCAACTCACCGGCTCTCCAAAACTGTCGGAGCTTTGGGATGGGGTGGGATGATAGAAGGAAAGAGAGAGAGAGAGAGAGAGAGAGAGAGAGGCAGACTGACAGACAGAGAAAACAGATACATAACTTTTGATCTCTCTCTTTAAAAATAAAAATAAAAATAAGTATTTTGTAAAAGAGCTCTCCGGGGCTGGGGTGAAGGGACAAAGGCCCATCCCCTTGTCCTCCCCACCCTCCCCATACCACCATGCCCTACTCCCCTGCCCCGTTTTGTGACGTTGCCTCCCCACACTCTGACTGTATAACTACCAGCAATTACGTTACACCTGTAGAGATATTTCACTTTTCAGAAAGGTGCACTATGATTGGCAATACACTCACCTGTACAGACATTTGATATTTAGGGAAGGTGAATCTATGGTACAGAGATTACAGGCGAAGAAAAGAGAGGGACGGCTCTATAAATAGGTGCTGCTAAATGACAATGTATTTCACAGCCAGTGCAACCAATAGAGATTAAAACATTGACGTTAAATATAGAATACTGAAAATCAGTAGGCATGGCTTGGAGGTAATATACAGATGTTGAAATGGATTGAGGGGTTAAAGACAAGTACATCAATTATAAATGAATTTGTACTGAATCTATGAAAAAGATACAGTCTTCTTGGTGATGTTCATACTCCCATTAATAAGGGTTTTGAGCGTCTTTGTCCCATCTTGGAACATATATATATATATATATATAGAGAGAGAGAGAGAGAGAGAGAGAGGGAGAGATGGCAGACAGACAGACAGAGACATTGACAGAGATAGGGAAAAGAGAGTTAGAGACAGATTGGGGTGCAGTAAATAGATGCATTTACCATCTTTAATATTTTTGTTCCTAAACCTTACAAACATTCACTTGGATTTCTCCTTCTTTTTCATTTTATTCTTTCCGTAGATGACAACAAATTATCCTATAAAGAATTCCAGGAAGCACCCTGGATCTTTGGTGTATCACACGAAGTCGAATTCCTCAACCAGTTCACTCGCTAGTTCGTTGAAAAAGAAGATTGACCCCAAAGTAGCCCATCATCGAAAAAGGAGAATGAGCTGCAACATGGGGTCAACGTACTTTATCCCCCTGTACGATAAGATTTGCTATTTGGATATGGAACTATGCCAGTAGAGCTTCCAAATTAGAAAGTAAAAACGACTGTGAATTTGTACTACTTTCCAAATGGAGAGAGCTCTAGGGTAGTGATGTTGATATCTATTTATCAGACAACTGCCCCATGCATCATTATTTCTGGACAAGTTCTACTTCCATACATCACCACAGTGACACCTGCCCCTGAGTCAACAGTCCCTGAGTCAACTTCCCCTAGTATAAACATGGGGTTAATGGGGTTAACTTTTCGATAATATCCTGGGATTAGTTGTCCAGTGTGGGTATGGTTGACTGTAAGGTAGTTGTCCGGGGTAAATATCCAGGGGTAGTTGTCCGGAAGTGGTTATCCTGGAGTAGTTGGCTGGTGTGTAGTTATCCGGGGAGGTCGTTTTCTCTAGCAAGTTTTTTTCTGGAAGTTTTTATCCGCAGCAGATAATCAAGGGTTAGTTTTATGGATACTGCTCAACACAAATACAAAGAAAACTAGGATTTATCAATATCAATATTCCACCAATATTTGTAATATTATTAAAACAGAAGGTTTCATGACAGTTGAACAAATTATTTTTTTCTTTTAAATTTTCACGATGGTATAAATTATGTTGTATGGAAAAGATGCCTGCCTATTCATGAAAGTATACCGGGAAAGAAAAAACATTTAATAGAAACCTGAAGGCAGATAGTACTTCTAGGACAATGGGATTGCCATTATCCTTTAAATATTTAACTTATGAACGCTGCTCAACCAAGGTGCCTGTTAATAAAATAAAAAATCAGTAGTATATAAATATTTTTATTTTGCCCTTTCATGGGATAATTATGATCACTCCATGTTGCATTGTAAATTGCATGACTCCTTCTAAATGCCTGTAAATAATTATTATCAAGGTTGAATTAAATGTGTGTGTGCAAGCTCTTGTGAAGATGCAAGAACGTAAATTTGTAGTACAATTTTTATTTACCTTTTGAAATGTGAAACTGTAAGACTGTGCAAGTCCTTAAATAGAATCAAAGACATTTAACAACTTTACTCTGTTTTATTTATAGAACGGCATGATGATTACAGGATACTACTCTCCAATATTCATATTATATCTCCCCTTTACATAGAGGTATTAACTGCTATTTTGCCAGTAATCCGTAGAGCTATGCTATAATATATTTTATCTGTTCTGACATTATGTCAGAAGCACCAACTTAATACCCAGCGTAAGTCAAAATTAAAGTACAGGTAACAATAAAATGTATGCTGCATTTCAATTGGCTCACTAAGTAGAAATGGCAAAAGCAGGGAAAAAAACCCTGAATGAACGTGTTGAGAATATTCGGTACGAATCTATAATCACGAAACAATTTCCTTTGATCCAAATAATGAGGCAAAATAAATTGGATATTTGATCACGATTTACCATCAAATAGACACAGACGCATTTTTTCCGCGGAAAGATTAATGTAATCTGTTTGTAATGAATTCACGTAAATGCTGACATTTTTATTCGCAATCCTGAAAGGGATCCGCTAATTATTACTGCATTAACTGGTCATTTATATATTAGGTGCATCAAATATGATTAAAGTTGTGCTTACATGTTTTGTTTTTTTACTTGAAAGATAAAGTGGTCCTGTGTCCTGCTTTTGAATGGTGAGACTACTGACCGTTGCATTGTGTAGCTAATACAGTGTGGGAAACTGGAGTGTGTTGGTGAGTGTGCGTGTGTGGGGGTGTGCGTGTGTGGGGGTGCGGGTGTGTGGGTGCATGTGTTGGGGATGGGTGAGTGTCTTTTTTCATAAACACTCAGAAGCATGATGAAGACCATAAAAGTTACCATAATGAAAAATCACAATTGAAAACGTATCTCATATTAACATTAATTTCATTTGTCTTTTTGTTCACCTAATATCTTTCTGAAAGTCAAATAAATTCAATCAAACATATTCAATACTGAAATCTCATTTTTACTGTCTATTTCTATAATAGGAGAAATAAACATGAAATATGGTGAGGCAGTTTTTAAAAATGTTTTATCCAATAGATTACAAGGAAAAAAAGTGATAAAATTATTTACACTCACAACATGTCACAAAATGTCAGACTATCATTTATGACGTAAGGTCGGTAAGGAGTAGGGCCTATTTCTGTTTTTATTTTTTTAGTTTCCTTTACTTAAATCTTGCTGGCTGCGCTGCGTACCAATCATAAATGATATCCCTCTATCAAATCTAATAATTGGAAAATGCTCCACGGGTATAAATCCATTTAATTACCGATTTGAGAGATCGGAAATCCACTCTAATAACTGGGTGCAATGTGGGCGCAGACATCCAAACTAGGTTAGACGAAACAGCGTTTGTAATTTTCCCGGATCGCAGACGGGGTTTTAGGAGTTTTATCGAGGCGAAAAACGCGGGAAACAGGTCGGGTGGAAGAATACCCCGTATAAAAGCATTAAATCGAATCAACGCTTTGAAGACCGCCGTTTTTCTTGATCATCAATTTCGTATGACACAGCTTGTCAAGACCTGAATGTGTTATTGAATCATTAATCATGTTGATGTACATAGACGGAGTTATAGTGAAACTGGTGCGGGGAAATTATGATGGAGAAATTTATTTAACGGATTTTTAAAACCATTTTTGTACAGTAATAGACAGTGGATCCGCTCATGTAACGGTCAGTTTTTCATGAAATAAATTAAATGATATTGGACTAAACTGCGGCACTCGTTTTGAGCACTCTTAGATATTTAGGTAGAGCTCCTACACAGAAGTGCCCTCGTTGTCATAGAAACTGGTCATTTTTTGGTTGCCAGAGTGACAATTATTTGCCCAATCTATGGTAGAAAAAGATCAAAGTCATAGAAAAAAATAGCCAGTTTTTCCAATAGTGATAATAATGATCCAACCGTTGTAATAAGTTGATTTGTATGAAAGCAGAAAAAATAACAGAAACAGAATTGCAAAAGTTTGAAATGAATCGGATCAATAGTAACGAAGTTATGAATGTTTGAAATATGAGATCACTAAGTCTATGCGAATCTCAAATTGGTAGTTTGGTCAGTGGATTGTGACGTAGGACGTGGATAACTCTCCCATTTATTTGCCGTGTACAAAAATATCACTAATTTCTGTTTTTCTCGTAAGTTCCTTCTCCCTTGGGGCACTACTCAAAATATATTATAGATAGCATATTATTATAGGTCCTCTAAAATGAAAGACCCTCCTGAGCCATGAACAAATTAAATTGTAGTCATTTTATATGTTGGAACCGATGGGAAAGTAGTCCGGCACTACATCACATTGATACCGCTTCAGTCAATTTGAAATGCCCATACGTATAGTGATTGCAACTTTCATAAATTCATAACTTTCTTATATTTAGTCAGATTTAATTGAAATTTTCATCAGTTTGCTTCTCTGATTTGTCTGCTTTCTTTTAGAGTAGTTGTCTATTCGGGTTGGATTTCCCTTTAAGTTTATACCTCATGCTGGTCATAAACCCTTCTCTCTCCAGTTCTCATTCGCACATGTTCAACTATTTTCATCCCATCTCATCTTTTGCTCTTTTGTACATTTTACATCACAAATTATCATAGGGCCTTTTGTCATATTTTTCTTACAATATCAAGTGGACAATTGGAATGTGACACAATGAATGAGATTTCACTTCAGATTCAATGTCCTGGTAGCATTATAAAGGATTGTATTTTAGTCAACTACAAGGTTGTCACCCTCTCTCAATGCCTTCGATATATAGCCAGCCACCCTCCCATCATGCCTATAATTATTTGAGCAATGATGCGAAATATTTGAATAGCTAGTTGTTTGGTCAGAGAGGATAGGGGCGTTTCATGGCGTATTATAATTTGTCATAGTTGTGTCCCTGGAGTTTTTGGAAACACACAAAATTCACGATGATTCATTGGTGGTAATTACTGTAACGGTTTAGCCTGAGAGTATGTACTCCTTGTTGACATTCTAATAGTGGTCATCGGCGTCAGTTTTGTGTGTTTTTTGCTGCTGCTTTTTCTGCTCTCTCTCTCTCTCTCTCTCTCTCTCTTACTTCCCCCTCTCTCTATCTCTCTCGCTAAGTAGAACCTCATCCAGTGATGACCAGTGATCGAATTTCTTTATTACATTTCTATTTCCCAGATGAATTGCAGAGTCTTTGAACTTTCGCTTACTTGTCCAAGTACTTTTGCTATCGGACACCAATATATCGAGAGCACGATACACTGGAAACTTTGTATCAATTACGTCCTCTTTTTCTCTTCCGGTCACTCGCATCTCATTAAAAAAAACGATCTTATTACATTACCCGACAAAATGTCAGATTCACGAATAGATGCAGACGGCTAGTTCAAGTTCAGTGCATGTCCACAAGACTGAAAACGTCTTCGTCTTCGTCAGACTGCCTGAGAGACCGACATTATCGTTATTGTAGGCTGTCGATGTGCCAGGTTACAGGCCATGAGACAGCTATGCTAACGAGACCGACATAGTCAATCTCAGGGGGCCTGTCAAAGTTATATAAACCATTATAAGGGTTCGCGAGACCGACGACCCACAGGACAGACAGTCCGCAAGATTGAATCGTCGGTCTCGGTTTTCGGACAACTTTTCGGAGATTACACGAGACCTATCATGTCTGTTTCGTGGGCTCTCGGTCTCGTAAACTGTCGATTTACTGGAATGTACACCTTGAACCTCTCGAAAGAGCAGATGTCTATGTCTTCACCCTGACACAAATGTGCATTATTCTTCGCACTTTCAGCTCCCAAGGTAACAAAACCAGACCAAAATCCATGACTAAAATCTGATAGAATTATTTATTGCTCCAGATACTCGTGTTACAGACGAGAAATGGGATCGAGTGGGATGGCACCCAATTAGCGTGACGATTGATTCCCTGATTAGTCGCAAGCTGTGAAGCCTTTTGCTTTTGTAGTCTATTGTTTGTAATTATTTAAGAAAAATGAGGACGGACATATGGTCCTGGCTACGGTGAAGTAATTAAAATATTTATGATGAAGGTGTATTGCTGATTGCATTTCCATTCCTTTTCATATTGGACATCAGCTGAATCGACTGGCATTGCATGTTCAGTATAAAGACGTCGACAAGAGGCCTTCGGATGGTTCTACGGAAGATGTACTCTGTTAGATATTTCTTTAGTTGCCTTTTCTTTAATTAATATCCAACTAAATGTTGTTTCGTACTACATGTATATTAATATAGTAAGCCACGACCAAACTAGCTACCATCTACTCATATTAGTGGGTTGAAAAGTTTGTAAAAAGGTAATGAGCATTTCATTTTGTTAAAGCTAACGCACATAATTTCGAATAGAACAACAGTTATAGATCTAATATTCTCTTTTTGGAAGTGATCACAAAACAGAAAAAAATCTCTGAAAAGCTAAAAAGAAATTTTGTGTGTAATAAAGGAATTTCAAATTCGTTTTGGGGGGAGGGGTGAACCCACTTCCCCCCTTTTTATCACTGCGTTTCCTCTTCTTCATGAATTAGATGTTGTTCTTCGATATTTTTGCAGCTCATTCTAGAGTTTCTTTTACCAATACCTTTCTTTTATTAGGTAAACTATAATAAAATCAAACTATCGGTTAAAACTGTTATCGAAATTTTAATTCAATTTCTAAATGGTAAGTTGTGAATATGATCCAACTTAGTAACTCGACCTAATCATGCCTCTGAGACTAAAAGGGTGTATAGCTTATGAGACAATTGACACGTTCTCGTGTCACGAACACGCCGCTAGAAATCCAATTTCAAACACTTCAGCAATAAAATTACCTCATTATTAAGGACACGTCCAAGTGATAGCTATTCCATTCCCTTGAGTGGACTAACAGAGAACGAGCTACAAAAAGAATACTCGTCCGACTCAAAAGCTGACAAATTGTGATAAATGAGGATCGAGATTGTCCAGGAATCGGGGACATTGTGATTTTCAAGTTATTGTAGACAGTGGCAGATCTAGGGGGCACACAACCGACTGGTGCCCCACTCTTCAAGAAACCCAACTGACATACTATATTTTCGGCAACTTTCAGTACACAAATCCCAAACTGTGCCCCCTTCTAAGACAGAGACGGTTTTCCCCTTCTTCTTATTCCTTTTTTTTCTCTCTTTTCACAGAATTTTACTAGAAGCATCGAGAAATCACGCTGCCCTTTCATTTGCTTGTCAGCAAATTTAGGACTGTTGTGCCCCCTCTTTTACAAAATCCTGAATCAGCCCAGGACTGATTGTAGAGTCCTTCATCATGTTCATCAACTGCCTCTCAGAGTATTACCAAAATTGTCGGATGCGCTGCAAAGAACTTGATGTATTTATTGTTCTATTAACACCAACTATTTCAATCCCATTTCTGTTCGATTAGGTTGTGAGAGAATGCACTTATTCAAAGTTAAGTTTGAGAAAGGTGTAAGGTGGAAGCTAGAATTGAAATTGGATTTGTTGAGGATTGCGGAGAAAGTTCGATTCCTCCTTATAACAGAAAAAAATTAAGCTAGCAAAATCATGTTAGATTGAAGGGGGATAACAAATTAATTGAAGACGACTTAACATGAAAGGATCTTGATATTTACATCAATTCATTGGTTACTTCAGGGGTGTGCATGGGTGGGACAAACTATTTTTTCTAACAACTAATTTGTAATTTTCATAGGCTGTCGCTTCGCAAATCGCAAAATGATATTTGTTTCTGTGGCTTGCTGGAAATCTATCCATCATGCATGCCTGCCCGCCCCACCACCAAATGGTCTAGTGATGCCCTTGGAAAATTCGGTTTGTTAGGATGATGAAAACGGAGGACAGAAATGTTGTCAATCACTTACAAACAACTAGCAAATGTAAGATAAAGCATGATAACATTGTGATAAACTTCCTTCAGACGGTTTATTAACTTTATATGTCGTCAATAAATGTACTAGACTTGAACTAAGAAAATTTGTGTTAAGAATATTGAAATACGTAGGCTTACCAGGTATCCACAACCAGAATCATCAGAAATCAGTTTCGTTGTGATACCTTTTGGAAAGAAAATTCAGAAATTTAATGAACTAGATAAACAAAAATAAACATATAAATTTTGCTATCTAACCCCGTCATTTTTACCAAACTGCTTTGAACGTGTGATGTAATATAATGAAGTTGCTATCAAGTATGACTAATATACCTGTCTATTTTGTATGAAAGAATCAAATCCAGACCTTTTATATCGCAGCTGTCAACTGTACTTGATTTTCAGATTGACTACAATTAATAAAATTGTATCTACCTTGGTTCATACACGCCCTACAATCTCTAATGGACTCAAGCCAATTCGGACACATCCCCTGTCTACCTAAATCCGACTAGGTCCTCCATCAACCCAAATTCATCTAAACCTTAAATGTGTATAATGACATGATCTCATTTTTTTTGTTCGAATTTTGGCAAACCCTATTCTTCGAAAGGCTTGTAAAATTCAATATTATGAAGTGGTATGGAGTTTTTTTTAAATCAATATGGAGAATCTTTTTGTTCTATCTTGTTTTGTAGTTGTGAAATATGTTATGTACTTCCTGATCCTGCCTGATCCTATCCTGAAAATACAATCTGTTCTACTGTCTCCCTGTTCTGCCACCCATACGTCAAAAATTATAGAACTTCTTATTTACTAGTTTTGTTAAAGTAAGTTAAATGGGAGCCTCAATTGTTTTATTCATTTGAAATTACATAATGCATTATCTTTGCATTCAGATTCAAAATTAACATTACTTTGTATGATAAAAATGACCTTATATGGCATTCAAGTTAAACTATAAATCTCTAGAAAATACATAAAATGTATTACTATGAAATTCGTTGAGTCACAATTTATTCATGGCATCTTTGGGAAAATATTTTGATATAGCGATTGCCCAAACATGTCCTCATTCCAAGCAATCAAAATCTGACAAATAAGATTCCACGAAGACATTCTGGTACCCTCTAAATCCCTGACAGTGGTACATTGAAGTTGAAGAGAAACAATTAAGTTTCGATATTGAAAACAAAATACAGGAATGTGCCTCATACGTGTCATCATTGATTTTGAGATGAGACCACTGGGCATTGTTTCACGAAACCGTCATAAGTACAAGTTCACCGACATCCCATTGAAACCCGCGTTAAATTTAATGCACGCATATCAATGGGTTGTCGGGGAACTTGTACTTACGACGGTTTCGTGAAACGCTGCACTGGTTTATAGTAGAAGTGTATACCGAATCACACAGCGGTCCCGAAGTCACGAAGTCACGTATTCAAGACATGACACAAAACATCCTTTTCGTGATTCAGAGTTTCTCAATTTCTACCCGATGTCGGCAAATGAAAAGAAAAACGCCACCCAAGATGAATACGTCTATCACTTAAATGGAAGTGAAGCAAGAAGGACATGATTGTGATGAAACGAAATAATCTCAAAGTAAAGCGTTACCAAATATGAATATACCTGTCACTGACATGACAAGCAACAGAGTGTAGCAAAAGATAGACATGACGAAATTAAATAATTTGAATAGTTTATCCTTCATGGAGTGATCAATTGTTTTGAATTGGTAGCACACAGGACACGTCTTTCACGGGCGATTGTGTTGAAGTGTAAATCAAGTTTTAATCACTATGAGTTCCCTAACACGAAACATCTAAATGTTTGTAGGTCTGTTCTATTAAAAGCGACCTGGAACCGTTTTGGCCGGGTGCGAAGAAGAACAGAGGGCACCTTGCCACCACCGCCCAAGATAAAATGAACTCTAATTGGTAAAGAAAAGTTAAGTTGAGACTTTTATCAACGTAAAACAGGTGTCTATTTCTCAGCCAATCATTATTTTGTTTTCAGGGCTTGATTACACAGCTAACTCATCTTCAATTCTTGTAAAGAGTGGGCATACTTGACACTTGTTAAACTGTATGCATATGCTGGCAAGCGGGGACAGGCGCCGATCCAGGGGGGATCCGAGCGGGCCTTGCCCCTGGCAAAAAGAAAAAGAAAAAAAGACGGGCCCCCAGAAATCCTGGATCCGCGCCTGGGTGGGGACACGTGTGTGTCACTATAATACAGTTAAAATCAAAGTGTATCAAGGTTTAATAAGATATTAACTACTGACAATGAATGGGGGATATGGTAACTTCAATCATTTATGTTACCATTATTCAAATCAAACGTGAATCGTTATGGGAATCTAAAGATTAACGAGACTTACTACTTGTGATCAAGTATGAGGTGGTCTGTCTTATGTCAAATTCTTTTGTAAGAATAAGGATGATGATGATGAAGAGCATGAGTATGATGATGTATAATCAGATGATGAATATAATAACACGGTATACCAAGTTTTGTATTTTGACTGTACCAAGTTTCAACTTGATTGACTGTGCCATTTTGAAGATAATATACGAACAACGTTATTGCGCATTATTGGTGCAACGTTGATGTGATGCCATTCTTATTCATTTGGCTAATTTGACGATTTAGTAGTATAAATTTGCCAGGCTTCAAACTGACTGACTGACCGTGCCGTTTTTTAAAGATATAGACATAACGTCGGAACAAAGATTTGATGCTCACTTGACGCAAGTATGACTTAGGTCTATATTTGTACCCGGCCAGAGAACCATAAATTTATAATAATTTTAGGCATTTAAGTATGGTCAGATCAACATATTATTTTGATACCTTATTTGTGACAATGGCAGGTCACTAAATTATTGGCGTGGGATCCAGGTGTTCAGGTTCAGGTGTTTTAGCCCTTAATTTACGGTCAGATGAGCATTCAGGGGCGCAAGTTCAGGGGTTTTTAGGCATTTAATTACGGTCAGATGAGCATATTTTGATACCTCATTTGTGACACTGGTAGGTCACTATACTTTTTTTCTTTCTTTCTATTTCTCTTTAACATACTTTTTCAAAAAGTGAGGGGCTTGAGCCCCAAGCCCCGCCGTTCCGAGGGCCCTGACTTTTAAATAAGCATATTTTTTGCCTGACTGTAAATTTGGGAATTTGTCATTTTCCAACAAAAGCATACAAAAGTATAATTTACAAAAAAGTGGGTAAAAATCCCGGAAAATCATGTAATTTCAGCAACATTCACTGGCACCGAAATAGAAATAAACCACGTTTGATTTTTTTTTTTTTTTTTTTTGGGGGACAACTGCCCACATTGTACATCACTGGTACCGAATTACAAATAAACCACGTTTGAATTTCATTTGGGTGGGCAACTGCCCCCCCCCCCTCAACCCCCAACCCCCATCAGTAAGCCAGTGCCCACACACACATATTTCTTTTTCTCTAGCTGTTTCTCTCTCTCTTTCCCCCCTTTTTGTCTAATATTTCCCAATGCTGTTATTTAATTACTTTTTTCTTTCTTTAACTTTTCTTTGAAAAATCATCAAACAAATTTTAGAACATTTAAATGCAAATTGACAGAACAAGTTTCGTTAAAAGTACAAAGAAATTATTGTAAATGTCTCCAAAATGAAATATTAAAGGATACATGAAAAGAGGGAATGTTTTCTCCAATACACCATATCATTAGCAAAAAGGCAAACTTAAAAATGACATCAAAAATGCAAACTATGTCAACGGACATTTTTTTTTTAATCGTCCACGAAGAATTGCTTGTCATCCTAGAAGACTAAATTGTGTCATCAGTTTATCTGCTTGTTGCATTAACATTCACCCGCGTCATATTTTATAGCCCAATGCTACGTTCGACACACAGTTCAAATAAAAATGCATCCAGACTCCTCCATTTTGATCAAATGAAATGTGTGTAAATTACCCCACGCCACCTCCCCATGCATCAGTTTCGTAACGAAGAAGTAATACAAAAGTTGTACAGTTAGTTTGCTTGCAGAGAAATAAATCAGTTTTTTCCAAGCAACGATAGAAACATAATGTACCGCAGTTTTAAAACTTGCCAACAAGCAAGCAAAGTGTGTGTGTGTGTGTGTAGGGGGGGGGGGTGTGCTTGAAATTTTGAATTACAGTTTTACAAATCTTGTCTTAGATTTACCCATGAGACGGTCGCTTCAAGATTCATACTATAGAAGATGTGAGTTTTTATGTTTTTTATAGTTTATTTTCCTGTCCATCTTTGCTAGGAATTCATATAAAGAGTTGAATTCAGTGCGTGCACCTGTTTTGCATGTTTTCCAAGTATGGTTTTTGAGCTTTGATGGTTGGGTTACCCCCCACATCACCCCACATCAAACGAGGTTTCCAAACCGGAATATTCAGGACTGAATTTTTCTGACTTTCTCCCTCTCTCTCTCCTTCCTTTTCGCCTCTTTACTATTTATCTTTCTCTAAAACGGCCCCTTCACCTTCCCCTCCTTTCTCTTTTCCACATATTTTCTACACCCAATGTCTTTCTTTCTCAAATTCTCTCCTACTCTACCTTTTACCTTCCTTCCTTCCTCTCTCTCTCTCTCTCTCTCTCTCTCTCACTCCGTCTCTTTCGCCTCCTCTCTTCTTCTCAAGGTCCCTCTTAATCTCTATCTAAACCGCTTCATCTCGACCTCGTCTCTCTTACTCTCTTTCCACACTTGTTTGTCTTTTGTCTTTTTTTCTCTCTTTTCTCCCTTCCCCACTCTCCCGCCTCCATCTCATTCCTTCTCCTCCTTCATTAACTCTCTCTCTCTCTCCCACTCTCTCTCTCTCCTTCTCTCTTTCCACACCATGCTGTATCTCCAGACAGTGATATATCACTATTGGTATATATATCGCTGGTAGATTGGCAAGGGATTCATCAATTGCATCTTGACCATTGTATAACTCCACATCTCCCTTAGATGACCGTATGGGGCTTGAACTCGGTATCTTAGCAACCATAAAATATTCTCGTCTGAGGCAACTCCCCCCTCCTCAACACCACTCATACTCCAGTCACACCGGAAACCAGACCGACACCAGACCGAAAATAAATTATATTACTCCAATCTACAATAACAACCACAACAACATTACTACAATTACTACTACTACTACTACTACTTATGATTATGATGATGATGATGATATTAACAATGATATTACTAATATTGATAATAGTAATATTATAATAATAATAGTAATACTAATACTACTACTACTACTACTACAGTACACGCCGAAAATCTCCGCAACACGATTACACGATATATTTTTTGGATTACACGGTTTACACGATTCACCTGAATCGTGTAACCGTGTAATCGTGTAGATTTACACGATTGAAGACTGTCGCTCTGAATCGTGTAATCGTGTAAATAGTTAAGTGCATTGGTGGGATGATTCGACCAGATGCAACAAACGTGTAACTGTGTAATCGTAAATTTACACGATTGAAGACTGCCGCTCTGAATCGTGTAATCGTGTAAATAGTTATAATGGTTATGAGGGCATTGGTAGGATGATTCGGCCAGCTGCAACAATCGTTTAATCGTGTCTTGCTAACACCACTTGCTTAAACCACGTAATTGCTTTATACACCACTTGCTTACATCAAGTAATTACTGTAATTTATATTTATGAGTAAACCTTATCACTTTCTACTAACCTGTATCGTATATTAATCCGTGAGACAAGGTAGGAAAACGTCAGAAAGAGGAATAGAAGACACGATAGATGAGATAGTAAAGGAAAAAAGATAGCTACTAGGAGAAGGGAACATATCAAAGGAAAATGATGTTTGAAAGGGCATGATAAAGATAAGGAAAAACTATGCGAGAGAGAAAAAGGAAAGCGAAAAAAGAGTTGACCGGAAGAAAGAGAGAGTGAAATAGAGTGATAGGAATAAAGACGGCGAAACATAATGAAAGAAATAGAAATGAGAAGTAGAAAGGCTATGAAACAGAGAGGAAAAGAGAAAATAAATAAGGTAAGAGTGGAACACAATGAAAGAAAGAGGGGCGAGAAAGATAAGGGGGGGCAGTGGAAAGATATTGAAAGAAAGAGAGAGAGAGAGAGGGAGGGGATGAAAAAGCATTAGTTGAAAGAAAATGGGCACCGATCAGATTTTAATAGGGGCATTTATCGGAGTTGATGGGGCATTTATCAAAAGTGAAGAGGGGCACTTCTAGTACCTAAAGAGGGTTACTTACTAGAGATTAAAAAGGACACATATGAGAATGGAAAATGGACACTTATTGCAAAGGAAAATAGGAACTCGTCGAAGGAAAAGGGGCACGTGTCAAAATAAAAGGGGCACTTATCAGAGTTGAAAAGGGAAAGGGCACTTTACAAATTAAAAGGGCAAATGTCAGAGAAAATGGGGACTTTTTCTACGTACAAAGGGGCACTTTGGGGTAGTTGAAAAGTGGGGGGCACTGCTAAACGTAACGCAAAGACAGTTGGCCATTCACTTATTCTATATCATTCTCGGCTTGCTCCCGTAATATCTATTGTTCAGGGATCCTATGTTCAAGGGGATCCCCTGAACAAAAGGTATTATGTAAGGATCTCTGCCTGTAGCTAGGGTCAATGGCAGGCCACATTCAGAGTAAGCTTCTTTGTATGTGACAGGAAGTGTGCTATTAAGCCTTGACCGTAGCTCTCCATACATGTATAGCTGAATGCAATGTTGTAAAGGGTAATTTACGAAAAGAGGAAAGCCAAAAATGGAAAGCCAAAATAATGATGATCATGACATAAAAAGGGAAGGGGCACTTTTACAAATTAATAGGGGCACTCGTCAAAGTAAAATGAAACTTTTCCTATGTACAAAGGGGCACTTCTTACAAAGTTGAAAGGGCACTTGTTCTATGTAAAGAAGCACTTTTGGGGTACTTGAACAATTGTGGGGAGGGGCACTGTACCGCTAGCTAAACATAACACAAGACAGTTTTCCACTCACTTATTCTATTCTTTCTCGGCTTGCTACTGTTCTGTGTAGCAGTGGCGGATCCAGGGTGGGGGCTTGGGCCCCCCCCTGGCAAAATTATCATAAAAAAGATGGTAACGAAAAAAACATCTCTAAAAATAAAAGGCGGGCCCCCACCCCTGGGAAAAAAAAGTTTTAACAAAAGATGGTAACCACAATTTTACCCTTTTCTCTTTTTTGCTAAGGGCGGGGGCTGTTGTTGAGTAAAACAAAAATAGTGCTCCCTACCCCCCTCCCCGCTTATGCGCCGCCAAATATTTTTCATGAATTGGGGTCTCTCCCTCGTGAATAAATAATTATGTGAATAAAATGTTTACAAAAGTAATTAAATAGAAAATCATGTACAATTATATAATACAATAAACATGTACAAATAAGATGAGAAATATATAGTAAATATTTTTCAATAAATTAGAGAGGTAATTTAGAACGCAGGAGACCACCATCGTGAGCGGTTGGGCTGGAGATGGATGGCGGCCTCATACAAAAAAAAGAATTGGCGACATAACTCTCTTCGGAAAACTGAGTGATCATGTGGGTGCAGTGCAAGTGCAGGTGCAGAAAGCAATTGCATGATAAAGAATAAAATAAGTCACGATTTTATTATACTAACTTAAAGAGTGAGGAGCGTATGATTGTATTATTTGTCGTATAAGTGTAGCTTTTAAGGAGTAGATGGTTGAACAAGACTTTATGTTGTCGGGAAAATTATTTCAAATGTCCGGACCAGAATGTCTAACAGATTTGTGTGTTACTGATAATTTGGGATTTGTAGGATTGAAGTTTCCAGATATGCGAGTAGGGTATGAATGAACAGAAGTATTAAACCAGAACATGTTATCAAAGGATGGTGGAAGTTGATTATAAGTATATTTAAACATAATGACTGCTACCTGAATAGTGTTCAAATCGATTTTTTTTTTTTTTTTTTTTTTAGTGTTTTAGGTTTATAGAATAAAGGATCATGCAGTGTGAGCTAAGGAATGCGAACCTGTACAAATACGTATGGCTTTCTTTTGCAGTTTAAAAATAGAATTAATTTTTGTCGAACCACAATTTGCCCATACTCTATTACAATATGTTATATACGGGAAAACTAGCGTATTATATGTTAGGAATAAGGTGGCATGGGGTAGAAGGTTGTACCTACAAATCATATATCCCTCAGAAAGATTTTATTTGATTTTATTTTTTTATTAAAGATTACGCGCTGGACAGATTTTCATCAATTAAACAGTATTTTATAGAACCCCAATAAAACAATTTTTAATATAAACTATGTCTATGACCCCGTTCTCATTCACTTCGTTGGAGCGGTCTAACTAAGACCCGTTCCTCAGGAGCGGTTCTTAGGTGAGTGAGAACGGTCAAAGTGGTCCAGGAAGTGGACTTCTGGACCGCTCCAGAAGACCACCTCGGGAGGTGGTCTTGAGGAACGGGTCTTATTAAGAGCGGTTTGGAGCGCTCTAACGTGCGAGTGTGAACGGAAGCGTACTTTGAACGGAAGTGGTCTAGTGACGTTGCACGCGAAACATGTAGTACGGTACATACGCTTAGTATTCCGCGCGCGAAAAAAATTTACCCGCTGACTTGAGCTGCCATAGCAACAAGACCACTTTGACTCGTGGAGCGGTTTGAGCCATAAAAACTGCTCGGAGTGTGAACCCTCGCAAACCGTTCCTCAAGACCCGTTCCTCTGGAGCGGTCTAACTAAGACCACTTTCAAAGTGAGTGAGAACGGGGTCTATGACATATGCTTGACTCATCTACATTATATTTTTTCCAGTTACGTGGGGAAATTTATACTAGTTATAACGTTGTTACGTTCGCCCCCTAGGAGAGCGGCCATATTTTTTTTATTTTTTGTATCCTAGCATTAAATTTCGACCTTGAAATTTCGCCTAATGCAGGCCTAAAATCTTATTTGTTGACCATTTAAAAATGACAGTGATACAACAAGCACATATTTGTCCAGAATTTTTGTTTAGGTAATTGAAGATTTTACTCCCGTGCCCCAAAACCGATGTTTTGGCTAAAAGTTCCTCGATGTATTGACCTGCCTACCCTCAGGGCAGCATGTCGGGCAATGAAATGCGCATGCTCTGTGCAGGGCGTATACGTACAGCGCGTTTCTACTAGGGGTGGGAGCCGCTGTTACATTTGCCCGTGTTACTTTTATCCCCTTGAACATAGGATCCCCCTGAACAATAGGTATTATGTAATGATCTACAACACTGCCTGTAGCTAGGGCAACGACCTTTGTCCCCGGCGAGGGTCAATGGCAGGCTACATTCAGAGTAAGCTTCTTTGTATGTGACAGGAAGTGTGCCATTAAGCCTTGACCGTAGCTCTTCATACATGTAGCTGAATGCAATGTTGTAAAAGGTAATTTACGAAAATGAGGAAAGCCAAAAAGCAATAAGTAATCAAAGTATAATTGTTTGTGACCCTTTTCAAGCTGCCAATGACGTAAAACATATCAGCCAAGGCCCGGAACTCTCGTGGGAAAAAAATGACGCCCCTCGCCCTCTCATATGGATAATGACGGAATAAAATACATAATATATCGATATATATATATATATATATAGTAACGAATGAGCGGGTGAACATAATTCTAGTTGGTACTGCCTTGTATTGTAAAAGTATCACAACATATACTCAGTTATGTTAGTCCTCCTTTAAGTTTTGTAATATTTCTTGTTTATTTACAATTTAGGAATAAAAAAATTCCCCCCTTCCTTCCGATCGTCGTTCATCGCTTTTTTCTTTTTTCTCACCGAGGATTAAATCCGAGAGTAATTTTCGGGAAGTGGACTGATTTTTTTAATGTTTTACAGTCTAAAAATAAAACTAGATACACACACCGCAATTAAAAATATGTAAGAGAGACAGAAAGAGTAATCTCCCCTCGTCCCCGTTGTCCTCGTTCAACCCTCCCTCCCTTCTCAGCTCTTGGCTATTCCCGCTTCTACTGAACAAGACTTCCTAACCTGCTCACCATCACCACTGAAAATAAATTGTAACACAATTCCAGCAAGCAATCGAATCGTGTAAATTTTGAAACGTGTAATCGTGTTGCGGAGATTTTCGGCGTGCAAATTACACGATTACACGATTCGACCTGAATTGAGGAATCGTGTAATTTTACACGATTACACGTTTACACGATTCAAATTTCGCTTAAGTGGCAAAAGACGAATCGTGTAAAAATAAATGGTTACACGATTCCAGCGAGCAATCGAATCGTGTAAATTTTGAATCGTGTAATCGTGTTGCGGAGATTTTCGGCGTGTACTGTACTACTACTACTACTACTACTACTATACTACTACTGCTACTACTACTACTACCACCACTACCACCACCACTACCACCATACCACCACCGCCACCACCACCACCACCACCACCACTACCACCACTACCACCACCACCACCACCATACCACCACCGCCACCACCACCACCACCACCACCACCACCACCACCACCACCACCACCACCGCCACCACCACCACCACCACCACCACCACCACCACCACCACCACCACCACCATACACCACCACCGCCACCACCACCACCACCACCACCACCACCACCACCACCACCACCATACCACCACTCGCCACCACCACCACCACCACCACCACCACCACCACCACCACCACCACCGCCACCACCACCACCACCACCACCACCACCACCACCACCACCACCAAAACGACCACCACCACCACCACCACCACCACCACCACCACCACCATACCACCACCGCTACCACCACCACTACTACCACCACCACCACCACCACCACTACCACCATACCACTACCACTACTGCCACCACCACTACCACTACTACTAATACTACTACTACTACTACTACTACTAAAATGACTACTACTACTACTACTACTACTACTACTACTACTACTACTACTACCACCACTACTTCTTCTTCTACTACTACTTCTATTTTCAAAATATTCTTGAGTTAAAGATACTATGTCCCTTTTGCAGCCAACATCAAATTCTGTAGAACTTTGCAGGAATTATGAATATGTCATGTATGTCCTATCTGTGAAATTTAAACGTTAGCAGTGTCCTAATATTCAAATTATGCAAGGAAACCCGTTTACTTGCTAGACTTCACTGTCAGACACTATTGAGTGACTGACTGGCTTTTTCATCTTTGGTAATAACATACATAAAATGAGCTGTAAAGGGTACATGAGCATTTGTCTACATCAATAACCCACTTCTTGTAATGGCCAAAATTAAACTGATTGAATCTTTGCGCAGCATAAAACGTACGACCATTCGGTACAATGGTCTGAAAAATCAGACTATTACTTACTGGCTCTATAGCTCCTAAGTCGATTCGACAACTAATAGTCGTTATTTTCCCACTTAAAGACATTTTCAAGTTCCCTATTTTTTAAGGAAGTTCTAAATTAGTATTGTCTTCCAAATGCCGTTGGAATTTAACCTTTTCATTTTTTGGCCTGCAAATGGGACATAGTACCTTTAAGTAGCACTTAATCGGTTTTGAGTCGATAAGGAGTCGGTTTGACGGTGTGACTGATTTATTACTCCGTAAGCACGGTACATGCCGACTGTTTGTCTTTAAAGATCACTGTTTCCCTTCCGAATCACGTAGATCGAGGTCTGAGATTGTTAATATTTTTCTTCTGCCTGACTTTTTGTTCATGTACATGATTACGTACAAAGCTACAATAGTTTTTATTTGCTAAACCTACTCATTTGACGTATATTCAACTAAGAGCTACAATACGTATTGTTTGTTTTAATTTCCCTATTGGCAATAGTTTGGATTGCTATGAAAACGGAAACTCTGATTGAAGACGCCGCTGTTCTCGTGTTTCACAAACTATAGAGATAAACATGATCAGACATCTATTATATACCATGAGACAAATAAAAACCATTGAATTATATTTTTGTGTAAATGTCACCAGGGAAGATGAAGTGCTTCTCCCTATAATCTTAAGAGTTTGCAAATATTGTTATTTCATCCGATGTAAGAAGGCTGTTTGAAGACCGGAAAGAGAGTTAAAGGAAGAAAGTTGTAAAACAATTAATTGGTTATTGCGAGATACTTTCAAAGCAGGATGAAGGAAGCGTAGTCACTGATGCACATCTTTGCTTGTGATGACTGTACACGTGGATACCAGCTCTCTCTCTCTCTCTCTCTCTCTCTCTCTCTCTCTCTCTCTCTCTCTCTTTATTCCTCCCCCTCAGTCTCTGCACTTTATCTTTCTCGTTTAATTTTTCTCTTTTCATTTCGTTCTTTTTCACTTGTTATTAAAATTGATGATAGGTTGAATTAGTCAAATTAGTTTACTTTGGGTCGTATTTGGGCATTCATTGAGCAGCGATGAAAGGTAATAAAACAAATATTGACAGCTCCAATCGGGCCCAATGTCATGTATATTTGACAAGGCTGATCTCTTGTTTGTTCACTATCCACCAGGAATTGAGTTGAGATTTTAGCCAAGTATTGCAGAAGGCTCACAATGATATATTTATTCATCTCTAATGAGGTTTACGAGAGTCAATGAGAGTTGAAAATGGTTTAAAAGCAGATCTAATAGCTATGGTCATAATTTTAAAAAATCCTAGTTGATACAAGCTTGATAAACACTGTGTATGGCCCAAGCATTAGGTAGGCCTATATAACCTACACGTGGTTGCTTATATTTGTTATACATGATGATGTTAGAAGGACACATTTAAGGTACTATATATATTCTATAACAATACTTTGATATCAAGATGTAACAAACCTATTTTGCCTTTCATTTTAATATCTCGTCTTATATTTTTCTTTATCGAGTACCGATCACTCAGGTTAACATGAAGTCAAAATTTAAGTCATATTCACACGATAAATTATCACTTTAAAATAAAACATAATCATTGTTCTCTTTTAATTACAAAAACATTATCATTTCGCAAGTCAAACTTTGCCGAAAAATAAACCCTTTTCATATTGTTCTCAAGAATGTTTATATTTTGTCAAATTGTAAACCGACAAATGGACAATAATGCACAAACACCAAAGTACACATGTTTAAGTTTGTTCTCTAGGCTGAGGTTATGAACAATAAGCGAATCAATTAATGGCCCAACTATATGGACACATAATGTATGTTTGAAACTGAGCATCTCTTTCGATTAACATTCTTTGTTTTACCGAAGAACAATGGATTGAATTGTCCTACAGCATGATGGTGAAGCCAGTGGCGTAAAGAGCAAACACTTTTGGGGGTCAGAACAAAATCCTTTTCACCACCAAGTAGCATAATGCAGGGGCGGCGGAGCGTCTTCCAAAATAGGGAGGGGGCACCAACAAAAAAGGGGCACCTACAAAGGGAAACATCAACAAAACCTACACCATTTTTAGACATTGGTATATACCCCTACATCGTCACGATTGTGATAACACTGCCAGGGATGATATCAATATTTGTTTTTTGCTTTACGTGGTACAAGATACTGCTTAATTAAGCAACAAACTTTGCAGTTGGGTGTAATGGTCTGAATATTAATTTACGAGCGAGCGAAGCGAGCGAGCAAACATTTTAAGATTTGTGAAAATTACATCTCATAAAGAAGACCCCCAAAAAAAAAAAAAAAAATCCTGATGAGTATTAAGCACAACCTAATGAAGAAAGACTAAAAAGTTCTTTTATAAGTAACATAATTATAATATCTATAAATGCGAGCGAGCGTAGCGAGCGAGTTTTACGGAAAAATAAAAGAAAAAGGGGCTCTAAGCCGCCTTGAATTAGGGGTGCATGTTATGAAGAAAGAAAAAGTAGGCACTTATCAAAAGGGAAAAGGACAGTTATTAGAAATGACAAGGTGCTCGTGTCAAAGTAAAAAGGGCAATTATCAGAGCCTTTAGAGGTGAAGATGGCACTTCTTGCACCTGATAAGGGATACTCAACATGCAGAAATGAAAAAAGGCACTTGTGAGAATGGAAATGGGGAATCAGTTGAAGGAGAAGGGCACCGATCAGATTTTAATAGGGGCATTTATCAGATGTTAAAAGGGGCATTTTGAAAAGGGGAGGGGCTCATGGGCTCATCTAAAAAAAGAAAAGGGGCACTTATCCGAAGGAAATATGGTACTTATTAGAAAGGAAAAGGGGAACGTGTCAAAATAAAAGGGGCACTTATCAGAAGTGAAAAGTGGCATTTAAGAGAAAATGAAGGGGGTTCTTATTAAGAAGGAAAAAGTACAGTTATTAATAAAGGAAAAGGGGCACGAGTCAAAGTTTTTTTTTTAAGGGCAAAAATATCAGAGGTGAAAAGGGGAATTTCTCGCACCTGAAAAGACGTACTCACCAGAGATGAAAAGAGAGGAAAAGGACAGTTATTAGAAAAGAAAAGGGGCTCTTGTCCTATGTAAAAAAAAAAGGTTTTTGAGGATATCTGAAAAAGTGGGGGCACAGTACCCCCCTACCGGGAGCGCCGCCTCTGGCATAAAGGGCAAAAATGAGAGAAAAAAACCCCGGAAAATCATGTAATTTCAGCAACATTTGTAAATCCCTGGTATCGAATTAGAAATAAACCACGTTTGAATTAAATTATCCCTACAAAATACATAGCGAAACGATGACAATTTTTTTTTCCTGAGCATTGTTTAGTCTGTAAGGTTAAATACAGACATGTAATTGAGGAAAAAATATTGTGCATCTCCTATAATTGAAATTCTTCGTTTAGCTGATGATCAATGGGTTGAATTATTCCTCCAAAATGCACGGTTGAAAGACAGACATTTTCCTGATGATGTTATATTCTGTTAAGTATTACTAGGACAATTTGGAAAGAAACCTCTCCAAGAATTGATTATATTTTCCTGTTTCTAACTGTAAATATAATTATGAATTGCAAATATGATAAAATGCACATCTCGTATAATCACCATTCTTACTTTCACCGATGAACAAAGGACTAAAATTAATTGGTCTCACACCATACGTGGGGAAACGATAAACGCGTTCCTGAGCTTGTTTACTCTGTTAGATTATTTACGGACAAATTAAGAAAAAACACCAAAGACACTGTTTTTAATTTGGCTAGTTGTAAACACCAATTTGAATTTGCAAACGCCCAAAACCGAGAGGATATCTTATATTTGGCATTCTTTGTTTTCGGAATGAACAAGGAAGAGTTTGTTCCTACAACATACACGGTGAACCGATAAACAAGGGTCATTGGGCGTTCAATGATATTCAATCGTGATGATTTGAGCACTCACTGGCGTAGCGTGCCTCTAGCCATTAAGGGGCATTGGCATTTAAAAAAAAAGGGGCGGCACCGTTCTTGCTAGATGAAAGAAATGTGAATTAATAAGGCAATGGATTGGGGAAGGTCTATAATGGGGTCCTATCAATTCTTTTTACTTTCCTTTTCGCCCCCTTTATTTTTTTCGCCGTTCGATCGGGGGCACAAGCCCCAGTGTCTCCTGTAGACACGCCAATGTATGGAATCACGTTCAAGCAAAGATCTGATCACATGGTGCTAATTCAGAGTACCGCCATCACTATGCTTCCATTCTTATTTCAAAATACCATCCCTTTTTTCATATGACTAGAAATGGTGATTAGAGGAAGGTACATGCATGACGCCATGAGCGCATCATTCCACCATCATCATGCTCATACTGAATAAGCTGTTCTTTCTGTCACCATTTTACGATACCACTTTGTGGAGTAATTGTTCATTCATGCACGTAGTCGTGTACCATTTAGCTTTAATTGCAGATTCTTTTCGTTGTGAAAGAATGTAGAAAGTTAGAATAAAAAGGTTCATTGTTGCATGGTATGTCAAATCAGATAGGATTACTTCTAAACATTACTTGAGCCGTTATTATACTTGTACTTCACGACCAACTATTATTTTAGAAAGCTAAGGAGAGGGATTAACTTGATAAACCCACTCTTTTACATTCTTACAAAGATAGGAAATCTTATTTTACGAGTTTCCTTTTCCGATGCAAATTCTAACATGCATTTCCAAAGTCAGCTTTGTTAAATGCTTCTAAGGGATGTCATTGTCTCGCAAAGCGTACTCCCCTTCTCCCTGAAATTGAACCCGCACTTTGTATGTGATCGTTCCGGTCACAGTGAAAAACAAACCCGCTTCACCAATCATCATTGTTTGCTTTTACAATCATTCTTCTTCATTTGTGCCTGTTTTTCCGCGCTCTCCATATAACCTGTCGTCTGCTGGACGGTGCATGCAGTGATTAACATTGGCAAGGTTCTCGTCGTTGGCCGCTGATCATTCGAGCCTTTGATTATCCTTACACCACTCGGTCCAACTCTTCGCTATGAACCGTGTAGCGTGCCACGACGTCACCATTTCCAAATTATCATCCCCCTAACCCCCTCCCCACCACCACTACCACCAACTCTCTCCTACTCTTGGACTCCCTCGGATGATACCACCCATCCACGCTGGCTGAGCAACTTTTATTTCAATAGTAGTGAGTGAGTGCGTCGGATCGAGTGGTGGCGGAGTCCGCGACAGCAAATTGGATTGTAAATTTTGATTTCTAATCTCGTCACGGCGCGGTAAACAGCAGAACAATTCTTGGTTGCAGAGATACGGGTATTACCATCAAACTGAAGCGAAGAAATGCACACACACTTTTCCCGTGCAAGTTGTTTATGTCACCGTTTCTTGAGGAGTATTTTATAGATTGGATTGATGATACAGTATCACTGGTTTCATATCTAAGGTAGACACTGCTGTGATGTCCATTTCTTCGATTCGCTGAATACACAACCATTATTTCCAACTTTCACAGTGTTTTTCATGATAAATCGTTAAAGAAACCTGAGGACCACGAGATTCAAAAGCAGGATTCATTAACAAGCATTTTGGGAAAGCAAGCTGCCAAGTGACTCTGCAAAGTATCATGTTCATTCCACCCAATCTTGTTCGAATCGCTTTTTATAGGATTCGAGGACACATATTTTACGTATGTACCTTTTGACTTCCAAAAGCAAACAAAAATAGTGCTGCTGAATTGTGCTCTTGATTCTCTACTTCCTTTGAGCAACTTTAAGGAGTGATAAATGTTTTGACAAACTCTGGCATCCAGTCACATGAATGCCTTATCCCTTTAAACCTTGCATGAACAACAATACTATCTGCAAAAAATTGATGTCGTTTAGTTCTTCAAAATTAATCGTTCGACTCAAGTACCTTCAGGAAATACCACCGTTGTTCAGGAATTTTACCCTTGGTTTACAATCACTCCACTTCAGCGTCGTTATACTGTCGCCGTTCGCCAGCTTTACTTTGTATCTTTAATTTCGTTCCTTATTTGAAGTCCTCGTCGACATCGGAGAGAAGAACAAAAATGGGGGTCTCTCGATTTGTAATGATTCTGCAGGGAATGACTGTTCGCTGCGTGTTTTGTATAGCAGCCATGATTAGTGTCTTTGGGGTTGTAACGGTTAAACAGCAGCAGGCCTACTGGCTTCTACTCAACTTGTCTTTCTTGCTCTTCCTCGAGGCCGCTATCACATTCACAAGAACGAAGACAGGAGAATGGAAATGGTAAGTCAATCCCAAGGCGATTGAAATCGGGTTCATGCTCAGTTCAACTGTGTCTGATATAAAGGCATCGTTACATTATTTTTACGAGGTTATCTGTCTTATAAATTTACGAGTGGATACAAGAAATGACATTGAAGAAAGAATCTTTGTCAACAAAATCGTTTATAACGAAAGGAACAAGTGTAAAGTTTGGAATTCTGAAAATTTAGGGATAACATGGTAATATCAGGTTTTCGGTCGAAGCGTAATTTCACCATCACTTATTGATTTATGGACGAAGATAGAGGTATTTCATGTTCTCGCCAACGGATATACGTGGTTTCGTACTTCTCTCTGAAATTTAGGGATAACATGGTAATATCATGTTTTCGGTCCAAGCGTAATTTCACCATCACTTATTGATTTATGGACGAAGATAGGGGTATTTCATGTTCTCGCCAAACGGATATACTTGGTTTCGTACTTCTCTCTTTGTATTTCTTTCCTTCTTTTGCAATGTGTTTGTTTATTCAACTTCGTGCCTGGTAAATTCTCAGGCGATTCATTTGGTATTACTTGCGAGCAAGAATACCTCTCGCAATATATGACAACACTTTGTTACTAAGTGCATCCTTTATATTAATGTTATAAATAGCAATCTACATAGCTGGAGCTTTAGGCATGCTCTATTCTTTACCCATCCCATGAGCGTACCCACGCAAGCTTGACATAAGGGGTCAATACCTCTTGAAGAAGGGGGTTAACCAGAGTAACAATGAGTTACTCGTTTCATTTGAGAATAGTTGCCTTGACTACGCATCGATTGCAAACTATGAATAGCATCATTTCAGCACGGGTTCTGGGAACGGGGGAGGGGCACGGGGGAGGGGCACTACCATCCATAAACCCAATCTGGCATAAAAATCTACACACTGATAAAAAAGTGCCCCCTAACTGTGCTCCTGCAGAAATTCAGAACCGCAATGGTACCTGAAAATGTGATAACTTGCTTCTTCTTTTTTCGGGGCGTTCAGAGAAAGGACCCTTTTTTGCTGGTCAGATAATTTCTGGGTGTTGTGCACCCCCTTCCCCAGCAAGAGAATCCTGGATCCACCTCTGTCTTTATAAAACACTCTCTTGATAGAGATTAGATGTTATGCATCTGTGATTTTTTTCCTCATTATTTCAGAAAGGGAAAAGGGAAAAACCTTGGCCTATAATTATAGATTACTTTTCCCGTAATAATTATGTATTGACAAAATGGCGCCAGCATTTTTGGAAGGGAATATTAATTTATTACCTGGCCTTCAAAATGACCTCATATAGAATTATATATAGCTGATTAATTAAATCTTGACAGTTCAGGTGCGAAGCGGTAACACATGATGTGAAATGAAATGTTGATCAAAGCAATAAACTGTGTTTAAGCCTCAAAGGGAGGAATATTTGTTGATAATTATGATTTTTGTGCTCGCTGACATTTCGTTTTCTGAGAACCCTATAGGCAGATAATGGGTGCGACTGATCACTGAGGACTATGAACATATATTTGGGTTGATTGAACATGCAATCCTAAATTGAACTAAATTAATATCTTATAACAATAAAGGGCTTCCCCGCCTAATGAGCCATCGATGACATTAAATCACTGAAGAGATAATAATTGACTTTGGTATTGCCCTTCATTGCGTCAAAGAAACCACATTTTCTTGGAAGAGCAGACTGTGCCCTGCTTCATGCTAATGCTTCCATATTTTAAATAAAGATTTGTTACGAATTTTCTTCAAATATTTTTCCAGGAGAAAAACTTTCAAAAGATATGGGTATACATGATTTGTCAGGAGAATTTCGACGTTTTTTCTAGACTTCACTTTTTTTTTGGGGGGGGGGCTGAAAACTAGATAATCATCGTATTAAAGTGATGAGATTTTTTAAAGACCATCCCCGACCTATTTATTGTATGAAACATTTGATTTATTATGAATTAACTTAACCACTTTTCCGGGGAAAAATAACTTTCGGTAAATAGGGGTATAAAGTAAACAGAGGCAGTGAGACTTATTTCTATCCTGCATGAGGTATTGTCAAAAGGGGTACCTACAATAAGGGGATGAGGGGGGGGGGTGATGAATCATTGTAAGGTGAAGTATTAAAACAAAACAAAAGATCTGTGACCATACATTTTAAATTTTTTTTCTTTTGAGGTTTTATTTCAGGTTTTGTTTCAGTTTCCATACACTGGTGTATTTCCGTATATACAATTATACTAATTCTTCTTCTTCTTCGTCGTTGTACTATATACATGTAATAGGGACTTTTAGATTTTACACGACGAGAACGTGGACTGCCACGGTGACGTCCTTTTAAGGCACTGCCGGGCACGGGCCAGTGCCTTGAAAGAATGGCACACGTGGCAGTCCACTACGTCGACGTGCAAATCTAAAAGTCCTTAATATTATTATGACAACGCTTGATTCTTTTCATTACGTAATCTTTTCTGTTTCATTCATTGGAAGAAAATGTTAAGTTTATGTGCCCAATTTTCTATCTTCTCTCTCAAATTGAGTTATGCTTTGCTTCATTAAGTGCAGCTTGATATGCTGTTAGTGCATGGTCGCATAACAAATTTAATCGAAATATTTTGATACCGTCTTCACGGGTTTTTAAGCACATTCTGCAGCTACTGTCGCATTAATAAATTGGATTGAAATTGTCATAGTTTATTTATTTTTTAATCTAGAAATATATGTTTACTTGAGATAGTGGAAGATATATATGCGTTTTTGTTTCTATAGATAGCTGTCTTATCCAACTACATGTATCAGGGGCGGATCCAGCCGGCGGCAAGGGAGGGGGCCTAAAAAGGGGCCCACTTCGTGCAAAAATTTGAAAATCGTGCCGGTCGATTTTTCGCTCAGGGGGGTAGTGAGCACAAAAAAAAATAATTTGGCACCCGAAAATTTTTTTCCCTACGGGAAGGGTTATTTTTTTCAAAAAAAGGGTGTTTTTACCTGTTTTTTTTTGCTAGGGGAGGGGGCCCGAGCCCCCCGGGCCCCCCCTGGATCCGCCACTGACATGTATTGATATACGAATCGAACAGATCATTCTATTTCACTGCTCATTCCATCGAATATACATATGTCACAGAGGATGTCCTAAATATTTCGTAGAAATGGGGAAAGTGTACACATTGGGAATGTTATCAGAAAGAAGATACTTAAATTTAGTAATTAAGTAATTAGCGAAAGTAACAAAACTGAACAAGACACAATGTCATAAATGTGAGTTTGATTAATAACTGAGGACCTTGTACCTCTCTCATTCTATCTTTCCCTCTCCCCCTTCGACCCTCCCCTCCCCTCCCTTCTCTCTCTTTCTCTCTCCCTCTCTCTGTCCTTTCCCTCTTTCTTCGTTCAGTTTGTTCTCTCCCCTCTCACTCATATTCCCTCTTTCTTATACTAGTTTATATCTTTCTCATTCTACATTCTTCTCCCCCTCCCCCTCTCTCTCTGTTTGTTTATCGCCCCCTTTCTCTTGACGAGGGCCATAAATGGCACTGTTCACAATATCTTATATTGTCAACAAACTGTCAAAACATTATTGACGTAAGTCTTTTGATAAATCCTCCTTTTATTACTATCTTTCTCTCCCACCTGTTCTAAATCATCAGTCTTATCACGATATGTATCATCCTTCGTCTGTTTGTCTATGGCTATCTTAACTGGCTCAAAATACTAAGCTATGAGAATGTATATTACACCTACTAGTATATGCTCTTCTGTTGTCATGATATGTCATGTGTCAGGCTTAATGTACCGACAGACAATTTTTCTCTCCATTTATTTGAAGCCTAGCTTGCTATTTATAGGTCATTGAAAGGACCATCATTCATAGTTAATACGTGGAACATAAACGCACATAATCAACGCCACTTCCAAATCTCAAGCAACCAGCACAGAATTGCATAGTTCATGTTTCGTGTATACACGCATAAAGGAAAGTAATGTAGAAGAACATGATTTTGGGCGGGCGGCACCGGTATTGCTTGATGGATAACATATGAAAGAATAAAGTCATCGAGTGAGGGTAGGATGTGGGGGGTCATATCATCTTTTACGTTGCCTTTCCCATATCATCTACTTCACTTTCTCTCTTTCCATCTATTAAAGGGGGGGGGGGAGTGCCTCCGCGCCCCCGTTACTATATGCCACGGTGTCTTCTGAAATTATTTTTTAAAGCAAAAGGGAAACTTCAAAATTATTATCTTTCTGTCACCGTATTTAAATTTGAATTATCTCTTTTTTTTCTTTTTCTAATTCGTTTTTTTTCTTCTAAGAGCATCTATAAAACGGTGTAAACAGTTTAATAAACAAAGTGAACCTGATTAGGCCTATTATTTAACAACTATTTCATATTTCTTCCTGCAATTTATAATGCCTTTGGTCGATTATGCATCGTGGCTCAATATCTGTAGCGTTTACCTTTAAGACGAGAGTAAGTCAAATGAGGGACTAAATCTGATTTAGAGGTGTTACTGTGTTATGAAACAATCAATTCGTAGCAACAAATCATCCATAATGACTTCTTCACCCTCTCTTTTTACCTCGGCATGTATATAAAAGAGGAGAAAGGGGTGGATAAAGATAATTCCGTCACAAGATGAAATATGACATCACTTGTTCGCTCTAAAACAAAATCACGTAGTACCTTTCTTGTTATTGTTTTACCTTTTTTCAATAAGCAAAAGGAAGCTGCTGGATAATGTAAGCGACATGATGATGACGTATTGGACTATAATAACGCGTTCATATGATGGTCTATACACTCGAGATAATCGTCATTACGGTGATCATAATAATCATGACATTAATGATAATGATGACAATAATAATAATAATAATAATAATAATAATAATAATAATAATAATAATGATAATGATAATGATAATGATAATGATAATAATAATTGTAATAATAATAATAATAATGATAATGATGATGAGGATGATGATGATGATGATAATAATAATAATAATGAAAATAATGATGATAATAATAGTAATAGTAATAATGATGATAATGACAATAATAATAATAATAATTGTAATAATAATGATAATAATGATAATAATTATTTAAAAAAAATAATAGACAACATATTTAGATGATGAAAATCTCATGAAGAAAAAAAAATTCCATCGAGCTTCCTCATGACAACTAATTTTATCATCTTTTTTATTCATATCGTGGAACGAATATAGTTTTAAGACTAATTAATGAATGAACATGCCTAATACTTAATTATAAACTGTATAATCAATGAGTATGGGTAATCAATGAGTAAAGGTGTTTTCATCATCATTATTTCGAATGGGGTAAAATAACGGGGGTTTACGGGTATGTTTTTGAAGAATACTTTAGAAGTACGGGTACGCGCAGTATTCGTATCAGGGTTTATTACTTAACTGTACAGAGTGAAACAAACGTTAATACACAGTCGAAATGATTTTAATGATGTTTTTCACACATCGCTTGCAATTTAATGTCAGGTAATCTGAGTATGGGTAATCAAGGTATTTTCATCATCATTATTTCGAAAGAGGTAAAATAACGGGGGTATATACGGGTATGTTTTTGAAGAATACTTTAGAAGTACGGGTACGCGCAGTATTCGTATCAGGGTTTATTACTTAACTGTACACAGTGAAACAAACGTTACACAGTTGAAATGATTTTAATGATGTTTTTCACACATCGTTTGCAATTTATTGTCAGGTAATCTGAGTATGGGTAATCAAGGTATTTTCATCATCATAATTTCGAAAGAGGTAAAATAACGGGGGTTTGCGAGTACGTTTTTACACTTGGAACAGAGTTATTGCCCGAATATCAATTTTTTATCGAGGGGGTGGAATATTGAGGACTTACTTTATGCAGCCTGCTCAAATGATTGTGTATTATTTTGTATTTATAAATTTAGCTTTTCTTGGTAATGATGTTATTGAAGTTTAATTATTGTGTCCATACGGCTGCCCGAATATGAGAGGATATTTTCCCCAAATATTGCGAGTCTACATATTCACCCCTTTCTTGTCCAAGTGCAAGTTCATGGTTGAGTTTTTCCCCCACAAATTTAATATCTTGTTAACAATTATTATTTAATTTATATCTCTCTCTTTGTGCGTCTTTCTCTCCACCCCTAACTCTCTTTATGCCCTCTCTCTCTCTGTTTCTTTCTCTATTATCTCTTATTTCTTTTTTTTCTATCTCTTGTTTCTCTGTCTACACACACACACTCCTTCTCTCTCTCCCTCTCTTTCTCTCTCTCTCTCCCTCTCTCTCTTTCTATCTCTCTCTCTCTCTCTCTCTCTTTCTCCCTGTGAATGAAAGATCGTCGATCACAAAACATCATATCAAGAATTGGTTCAAGAAAGAAAATCACTTAGAAATCGTTCAAGGCATCAAAAACATTGCCGTTTCTCGGCCAAGGGTGAACCAATGTCGCCATCATCAAAGTCGAGCATCTGCTGCCCATGTATACACTCACACGAGAACAGAGCAATATTTGCAATATTCACCGAGAAAAAATTAATGATACTCATTGAAGGTTGCTTCATAAATATAGAGGGGCTTATGATAATCTACAGACTGTATTGGGAGAGCCTAGATGGTTAGTTTGATCCATGCTGTTAACTGGTCATGCTCTACAAAAAGGAGCAAAAATAGGGAGTATAAGCAAAGAGATATCACAACATAAGTCGTTTTCGGAAAAGGGTCATATCGCAATTATCTTGCCACAATTGGCGTTGGTATTGTAATCACAGTTGGAAACGCATTATGTATGTATGCATAGAGATTAAGAGAGGGAGAGAACGAGAGAGAGAGAGAGAGAGAGAGAGAAGGGGGGGGGGTAATAAAACGAGAAACGAGATAATAATAATAATAATAGTAATAATAATAATAATAATACATAAGACTTGTAAGGCGCCAAATCCACTTGACAGCTTGTGCAAAAGATGAAATACATGATAAATAGATAAAAGTACAATAGTAAAGGTACGGACATGTAAGGTAATTGTAATCAATTATAGGCTAAATTAAACAGATATTTCTTAAGATTATTTGTCAACACTTCACCAGAAGAAGCTGAATAAAGTAGAGAAAGGGGGATCGTAAGGAAGAGCTAGATATAGAAATATATATAACAGAAAGGTTAGTAAAGATAAGATAAGATAAGGTAGATAGATAGATATATAGATGGATAAATAGATAGATAGATGAAAGAGAGATAGATAGATAAATAAATAGATAGATAGAGAGAGAGCGAGAGAGAGAGAGAGAGAGAGAGAGAGAGAGAGAGAGAGGGGGGCTGAGAGACACAAAAAGACAATTGAAAGACACATAATTTATATACGCCGGGCATAAAGAACATATTATAAGAAAATGAGAGATAGGAAGAGCCCTAAATTATTTAGCAAATACCTATACTTACATTCCTTATTAGAAAGCAATTTCATTAATCAAACCATAAATGATATTCATACTAATCATACATACTTTAAATTATCGTTTGAATTTAGTGTAAAATCACCACATTTAATCCTATAATACGCATCAGTAAAAAAGAGAGGAATATTCTGTTATTCATACTAGATGATTATGAAATACCTGCAATATTGGAATAATTTTGTTTTCTACTGGACTAGATAAAGAACGCGGGGAGGGGGATTCTAAAGGACAATACCGTCTATCTATAGAATATTTTGGTGGCTGTTATTTTCACATTCAGTCTACAATATACACACGTCTACGTAGTAAAAAAAAGGTGTCAATACAGTCATGTATGCCCATAATACATGGAATAATGTCCATATCACCCAGGCCATTGGTGAGGCTATAATGGATGAAATTTGTCCATCTAAGCATGATGAAACGTATTACAGTGCTGTGACCGATTTGACCTTTGTGACGTCACAATATGGCTAGTACCAGCTCAGTGACTGTCCGCTTGCATTACATATACATCTTTTCTGATTTATCACGAATTAGTTTTATGACAGTCATTGACTTGAACTACGAAAGAATTAGAAGATGTATCTGAACAATGACGTCTCCCGATTTCCCTTGGCACTTCCGTCCTCTCTTCTTCTTCTTCTTCTTCTTCTTCTTCTTCTTCTTCTTCTTCTTCTTTCTCATCTTCTTCTTCTTCTTCTTCTTCTTCTTCTTCTTCTTCTTCTTCTTCTTCTTCTTCTTCTTCTTCTTCTCCTTCTACTACTGCTTGTTCCCTCCTAAGCTCCATATTTTCATTTAATCGCTATTCCATGAGGCTACTTTTAACCTTAGCCCTGCTTTCTGAGTCGTTGCCCTCTAACGAGCTCTTTCTTTTCACTTGGAGGAATAATCTTATGAAATACACTCTGTAAAACTATTAAAGATTTTATCATTCTTATTGTAACTATCTTGGTGATTCAATGAAGAGTTATCTAACGCTCTCAGTTAGTTTTTGTAATATATTCGGTTTTGTTAGTTTCGGATGGATTTCCCCTTCAATTTATTGACTTAAACTTATAGTTATAGGTCTACTATGATAAGGTAACATGACGAGGATTGCAGTTTTATCACTAATATCACAATCAACCTTCTTGGAGTTATTTTGTTTTCAAGAACCTTTACAATTTATTTGACATTAGCATTTTAATACAAAATAAGTTTTATCACCAACATCTCGGACATTCCTAGTTCATGAATATTCCAATGTCGATATTGACCAATGATCGGGTCTTTCAATATATACCAATTATTCATTAAAAATATCTGAGTTATTGATCAACTTTGAGCCTCCCCTTCAGTCGATTCCTGATTGAGTCGACTCTATGATTACATGAATAGTGAATGCAATATTTAAGGTCTATAAATCATTCCTTTTTATAATGACAAAAATTGCAATTAAAAGAATATATTTTAAAATATACCGTGTACGCTTTTTCTAGCGACCATAACACATGGAAATCAGCAAATCGCTTTTATAATTGGTAAATTTATCTTGGATCATCACTTTGATCATGACTTAATAAGCCATTGATTGCTCTCAATATTGTGTATGTCGATCATTATATGACATAATCATGAATATTCTTAATAATTGGCTTTGAAAACATTTTTATACGTTGATGACATGTCATTTCAACAGTAAAGCCATAGCCTTCAAACATGAAATCCATACTTAATTAATGAAATGATGTATGGTGTCCTGCATAATAACAACAAAAAAAGAGAAAGAATCAATTTCAAATTATGAACAGCAAACAGTGTTACATTATTAAGAACAGATCAAATCTCAATCGTTCAAAAGTATTCCTCAGGCGACTGTTCG
Organism: Mesocentrotus franciscanus; assembly: GCA_037976565.1. NCBI lineage: Eukaryota > Metazoa > Echinodermata > Echinoidea > Camarodonta > Strongylocentrotidae > Mesocentrotus > Mesocentrotus franciscanus. The sequence continues at coordinate 55,929,271 of CP137666.1, forward strand.
TATTTTAACCAGTTATATTTACTTGAATTCTCTTTATGATGCAAAGTAAATTCTCAAAATGTTGAATCCAGATACATCATGCCAGCCAAAACGAATTCGATATGAATATTAACAACTCATAGCTAGGTAATAAGCTCAATAACAGAATAAAGAGATGGAACATCGAAGTATTTCGGACCTAAATTCATCAGGGTCTAAATTTGATATTAAGGGAGAGGGGGGACGAATCCTCCAAAGAAAGGGATGTGGTGGGGTGGATATAATCTGTTACTTTTGTACTATCCGATACCTTTCTTCTTTTGGTGTTCATTGTACTTTTGCTCTTAATGTTAATATCGATCATTAAAACCTATAATTTGGGAAAAGTTTTTATTTTCTAAACGATCAACGATTCTTTGTTGAATTTAAACATTTTCTTTCGATTACCAGAACTTGATCACCATTACAACCAAACAGTCTAATGATAATGAAACGGAGGACGACGCCATTCGACAAAAAAAATAATTGAATTCCTAAGACACACTAGTATACCATCCTGAATGATCCATCCATTAAACAGTTGAGCAACCACAAAGATCCCCGAAGACATCACTCCTAGAAGGAATCACCCATCCTTTGATGAAAACATTTTGCGATGTATGATTTCCCCTGTTCACCGCATCCGGACTCCATGCAGTGCTCATGATCCGTAGCCAGGCTGCTTTTTATCGATTTTACACTTAATAGCACATTATTATGAAGGGGAAAGCTTGGTGATGATTAGGGGGCATAACAAAATTGACCCATGATACAGGGGAGGGGATAAAGTAATTTGCCCTATAACTACGATATGGGCAAGTCCATGCTAGTTTGCCCTGTACGCTTAAAGATCATTGTAGACCCTCTTGATCGTTTTTAGTATTTGACAAGCCTATTTTAGAGCTGGATCAAACCAGATGTCAAATAATCTTTAATGTCATTTTGTTGATGATATCATAGTCCTTGATGACGTAAGAAACACTTTGGACATGATCGTATATGACGTGCCCATATAGTTTCATTAACAATTAATGAGCTGTCAAACGGGTAATTACGATTGATATGTGTAAATTGTAATTTCATATTAACGGTTTAAAAAAACTGATATTTCATTGCTTTTAGGAGATGTTTGTGTTAATCAAAATGTTTTTTTTAATACTCTTCGTTGACCTGTATGGGTATATCCACATCTGTAGTTCGCATGCGTACAATTTCAATTGCCTATGTTTGGTCGTTCTCTGTTTATTGCGAAGAATTTATTCTCATCACATCCGAATACCGAAATCCCAACTGAAAGCAAAATTTTCAGATACGCATCTAAAAATATCAGTTTATAACCAATGACAGGGCCTGGGTTAGCTAGAGGTGTGTTGTTTTTCGAAATACCTGTATAGAATTTGTAACGAAATATACTTTTATTATCGTAATGTTAATGGGGGTGAATATCAATTCATGTCATGTCACTGTGCTCTTTAAACTCTATTACATGGTATGTAGAACGCGATTGCAAAGACTTTCGAGAAATAAACCTAAGGCAATTTCAATAGCCTTGTGCCTTACCTGTAGAAATGTGATAACATTACAATAGCATGTTACGTCATCCGAACAGCTATAGTTCTATAGGCAATACAATGGTGCATTGAAGTTGACACGTTGACTTTTTGTGTGAAAGTCTTTGCGATCGGTTGTAGTTGTCTTGACAAAAAAACAGCTAATAATGATTTATGACAGCCCATGATAATTATTATTTTGGCGGAACATGATAATTGTAATTTTAGACTGGAAATGTGCCAGCGAAGTAACAAGCAAGTGCTGTCCGTGTTCACTATAAAGAAAGAAGATTCCTTTCAATATGCGGAACAGTCAATTTCGTGGACAGGAGCTCTTAAGAGGAATCCATTGTGCGCGCATTTTCGTCATTCGCTTGATAAATTCTGGAACACCCCTGTGAATTCGTTAATAAATCACTCCAGGCAGGCAAGCAGGAAGGTAGGATGAAAAGGTGAAGTTTACCATTGACATTGTGGAGGAACTTTGAATTCATCAGGCGAAACGAGACAAGGCGGGTGGGGAAAATGAGACGAGTAGTTGGTGATCCTGTTTTAAAGCCCGATCTACTCGTGATAATGATCTTATTAATAATTAATGCATCACTGCTTTGAAAAAAAGTAATAACCTTTGAATGGACATTCATGGGGTCATGTGAATTTTTTGTATTCGAGGCATAACTGGCCTTGGCTTTAGAACATGATAACATGATCAGGCCTATCTTGAAAACAATACCAACACGTTAATTATGGTTAAATATTTTGTCTCTCCTTATGCTGGTACCGGTAATGCTATTGTCAAGTCAAAGTACATCAGCGGATAAGGATTCTCCTTTTAAAAGATAAAAGTAACTGAAATGGAACGAAATTTAAGCGAACGAATACAAATAAATTCAACGTCACGGTCCTATCGTCAATCCTCACTGCGCTGCATTTTATTTCCAATAATAAGGATCGCATCAAATTTATTTGTCTTCTTTCAAGCCTTTATGAATTTTTCCTCTGTGTCTGTTTTTAGTCACTTTGACTATTTTAAAATTAAACTCTTGCCATCATACGGCTATTAAAATGAAAATGGTGGAATTTTGGAAAAAACAGACGAGTAAATTTGTATTCTCTGACAAGCAGATGGGTATTATTTCATGTATGGTTTAATGGCCTTTTCTTGTTGAAGAACAGAAATTATTAATGGCATGAAGTACAGGCTTGTCTGGACACGCGTGTCAATGCATGAGGTTTGTCTGATTTTTGTTGTCATTAATGGATCTGCCCAGGTGCTCACAGGGACTTGTTTCAAATGTTCTCCTTCATTCAAAAATCCTTCTTCTGGACATGCACGGATGCATTTGATTGTTGCCCGTTCGCATCACACTGTCTATCTCTATTTCATTCAAAGAAACTATTTCATTAAGGTTGATTGAAAGCACTTCTCCAAATCATCGACGTTTCATTATTGCTCCCATGAATGACTCATTATGTCATGGCCTGGTATTTATCAGAAAGATTTTTTAAATGATATTATGTACTGATGGTCACGGTTATGTGATGCACACATCGATATATTCATTAGGAGGGCGCCATTTGAAATAAATATTCGGCGTAGCGTGTGTCCTGCCATAGGGGTGTGGCAGCTCTGGAATCATTTGGGAGCAGTAGTATTACTAGGTGGATACATTTTATTTAAATACTAATCAATAAGGTGACCATCGATGGGAAGGGGGGGGGGGCGGGCGGATGTGGTCCACAGTCGTAATCTTTTCTGAACTATTCCTTACCTCATTACTCTCCCTTTCCCCGCCCCCTCTCTCTCTCCTCTCTCTCCCTCTTTCTCCATATTTTTGCACCACTTGGTTTGGAGTACATGCCTCCAGTAGCTACGCTGCTGGAAACAATTAGTTTGATATAGTTAATAGATATAAAATTCGTTTACACAACACAATTAAGGGTTGTGGATAGGCTTTACTAAATATGTTGGCACTTTGATACAGTAGGTCAGAGATTCGAACTCTATGCGTGCCATTAAATATGTATTTTTTATGTTGTACTGGCAATTTAATAATAATAATAATAATCCGGATTTATATAGCGATTAATACGGAATACCATCTCTAAGCGCTTTACAGATATTATTACCCCGGTCATCGGATTCATTCACGCACAATGTGCACCATCAAAAGTCGTACGTAGGAGTAGGAATACGATGGAATCTAGGTAGGACAACCATATCGTATTACATGGAAGCACGTGCTTCATGAGTAGCATTGTGTGAATATGTCTTGAAGTGCCACACTCTTGACATTCTATACCAGTAAATTTATGATAATAGTCCCATAACATCGCGATTTTTGACTGTATACCATAGATGAGAATGAACATAAACATTTAAAATTGGCAATATTGTGGCAGACCCGATTACGCATATTTTCAAACAGGATCCAAATGTTACCAAAAAAATGAAGCTTCGTATCAAGCAGAAAATACGCATACTGGACATATAAATGGCTCCACTGTGACTATCCAAGTTGTATTTAGCTTTTACACTACGAATGAGTTCATAATTTGTTACACGATCATATTCAAACATGGTCAGACAAGAAAATGATCGCTATACTACGATTAATGACGTGTATGGTGCTTAATTACCGTATCACTTGACCAGTATCGTCTGTATAACCCATCAATGATGGATGAATCACTGGTACACCCCTCCCTCGCTCTCTTTCTCTCTCTCTCTCCATCTCTCTCTCCCCTCCCCATCCCTTCTCTCTCCCTCTCTTTCACTTTCACCTCCTTTTTTTTTTCTCTCTCTCTCTCTCTCTCTCACTGTCACACATTCTCTCTCTTTTCCTTTATCTTATTACTACCCTTTCCTAATATCAAAATTTGTTTCTCTATTTTATTTTGCTCTCTTTGTATACTTCTCCAATTATTTATTATTATCATCATTATTACTTTTATTATTGCAATTGCTATTATTATTTTTTTAATTATTTATTATTATTTTTATTATCATTATCATTATTATATTATTGTTGTTGTTGTTTTTGTTGTTATTATTATTTTCATGATAATTATTATTATTTTTATTGATATTATTTTTATTATTAGGCCTATTATAATAATAATTATTATTATCATTATTAATATTAATATTATCATTATTATCATTATTATTATTATTATTATTATTGTTGTTGTTGTTGTTGTTGCTAATATCATTTTATTTTTCTATGTAAGAATAAGTTTTCGCTCCTAATTCAGCCAAGTTCGATGTCTTACATTAAATTCATGACCTGAATATACTTCTTCGCATATTATGGCAATACTTTGATATCTACTGTAGATAACAATTTGATGATGCCAACATCACTAAATCCATTTGCTGGCGAAACTACATATAAAAGTACATATACACAGTGGTCTATAGAAGAAAATAAAGTTTATTATACAACACCTACGTAGATCCTTGTCATTTGATTGGAGGATTGTTGGTCACATGATATTCAATAAATATTATATACCTCACTTAAGAAATCCAGCCATCTGATTGGTCGAAATTGCAGTCATTGTTTTAACTATTCCCGAAAAATGCCAAAGCCATGTAATAGTTAAAAAAAATAGTTAAAAAATCCCGGCAAAATTCCAATTACCGGGAAATTGGTTCAGTCTTGCTGAAATACCCATTGGTTTACGTGTTAAAAACTGGTTTGAGCGAGCGCGGACACCATAAGTGTGCGAATAATCGGTCGCTAGCTTAATTTATCAATTTTTAATACATCGTAGCGCAGACGACCGTACGGCAATCTCGATCGTACTGAATTCCAAACAAGGCAAAAATGGCTGAAGAAACTCTCCCAAGATTTCAACTTCTTAATGATGATCAAATGCAAGACTTGATTAATTCTGCTGACAGCAAGCACACCAATGTAAGGTCTAATAATAGTCAAATCCAGTCAGTGGAGTCCCACACATTAATTGTTGTGTACTAGAGGGGTCTAGAGATCTACTGTCATTGACATTGTACTGAGTGAGTATTAAACATTACCGCACCGCGGTAGACGTAGTCTAGACTACTTTACTTGGATGTAGAGACGTAAAGCTTGTAGCTTATTTGCCCCTCGTCACGTTGGGTAGTCTCTGATAGGGTGAAAACTTGAGTGGATGTGTTTTCCAGTGCCTCTCAACAACAGATTTGAATATATTATTAGATCTAACACTAACTAGATTCTATGTATTTCTGCTCTTCCTGTTCTACCAGTTGATTGGTAAGTTGACTATTTTTCGGCATATAAAAGTATTAATGACTGCTTTAATATTCGAGAAATAGTTGTTTTTATACGCTCTCGGGAAGGTTGCAATTGGGCTATTGCCCTCGGCACGCCTCGGGCAATAGCACAATTGTAACCTTCCCTTGAGCGTGTAAAAACAACTATTTCTCTCAAAGCAGTCATTAATACTATACTATTGCACGACCGTGCATTTTTGGTTATATTCGCCGTGCATTTTTGGTTATATGCAGACTTCGACGCGTACGTACCTCTCTGCCCTGCACGTATCCCATTGTTATTAGATGCGCGCATCTGACGCGGAGGCAATCTGAATGTAATCGAGAAGGCCTGACTCCAACTTTAATTTATCTTTAATATAAGGAGCAAAGCATAATTTGTTGAAAGATGTTGTATAAAACAAATAATGAATGTTTTCATTCGTTCAATAGTGCAAATATTTTCATTCGTTGAAAGATTAACGTTAATTCTATTCAACTCGGCTGACGCCTCGTTGAATAGAACGTTAATCTTTCAACTCATGAAAATATTCGCACTATTGAACTCATAAGCATTCATTATTTGTATACTAATTCACCTCCCGGCATCCCAACCCCGAAGATAGGGACTGGAAACCGACTTTTCGTGGAAAACTCGACCGCTTTCGAATGAAATTTTAGACGGTCGCCAATATTGTTTCAAAACTTTGCAAAACTGGTAGACTTTCCTTTAATTTAGCGTGGTCTTCTGTAATGGGGTGGGGGTGCAATGGTGATAGGTAGGTCTAGCTCTTTATCCAGCCATGATAGATGATGCATGTGCGTCTTTATCAAGGTTGTGGCCTTGAATATGTTCCTGAAAATGCAATATTTCTTCGATAATCCTTCTAACCTTCCAGACGAGGAACATAAGCTGCTTAAAATTGATCGCCAGACAGGAAAGTGGGCCGCAAAATGGGTAATGGTGTCATATTCTGTTTCTCGCTTATTGTAGAATGGGTGAGGATGGGGCCATAACCATTTTGCCTAGAAGTGTAACAATGTTTATTGAAGACATAATTGTTTGTGGTAGGTATGAGAAAGGGGCAAGTATATTTGTTATGATATTCTCGAGCGTGTGAAAGATATTTCGTTTTTAAGGCTTACACCCTAAATCGGGAGCTTTACCATATAGGTCTACACGCACATCTCGAACCTACCCTTCTCAAATAGCTAGGACAGAACATTTATCATCATTGGTATATCTTCGAAAGTACATATCACACTTTTCCACTTTCTTCACTCGCGGCTTCACTTTAATATATAAAGGGCATCGATGTCTATCTCATTCCCTCGCGTTTAGACAATTATTATCAAATCGGTTCACAGTAATGTTTTCCAGTCCAGTAGTGTCAATAAGATGGGGGAAACGAATCCTATTAATCTTATCGGATCCTTTCGGATTTTGAATATTGAATGCGGTATATAATAATATATTTATCATGTGAAAAAATGGAAAGGGGTAATTGAAGATCTTTATTTAACATACGCTTTAGAAAATGTAACAATCCGACTAACGATAAGAGAGAGAGTGTGATGGAGATGGATAGAAACGGAGGTAGAGAAAGGGAGAAAGAGAGGGGAGAGGAATAGAGGGTGGGAGAGAGAGAGGGAGTGTGGGAGAGAGAGAGAGAGAGAGAGAGAGAGAGACGGGTGGGGTAGAGACGGGGAAGGTGAGACATAAGATTATTCCACCCCAGACTCTGACTACCATGAGCACAAGTCATTACTACCGTACAGCACATCAATTTCACCAACAAACCCCTTTCCTTCCTTGCACAGCGTCTAAACTGCTAAACATTGCTTCTAGTCAGTCAGGGAAGTTCGATACTGTAAATGTAAATGCATCCTATAACCTACGTTTTGTTTTCGAATGCCCTCCCCTCTCCTTTTTACTGAAATCTGGACACCCCTCTGACTACCATGATCACTCTACTACCACACATCTACCTTTTCAATGTCACCAATAAATCCCTTCCCTCCCATAAACATTGCCCCTAGCAGCTAAGCCTATTCGATCCTGTGATGTAAATGCATCCTATTACCCGGATGCTTTAGGGGTCACTTATTCGTAATTGGATAGTTCAAGTTTCATCACTGTCTCTGATTATTCTGTTACGAGCTAGTAACTCATCCCAATTTCTCTCTCTGTATATCTCTGTTTTGATCTCATTCCCTTTCACTCGCCTTCCATCTTTGTATTTGTTTACTGGACTACTCTTTCTAACACTATAATTTAATTTATTTGGTTCCCTTCGTTTCCATCTTCGTCTCTATATACATGTAAACCCCAAATTGATACCATTCACTTGCTAGCTCGATATCTCACGATTTTGGTTTCTGCACTATAACTTCTATGATACCTTTCGAATATATTTGTTTTTCACTGCATGCACTATAAAAATACAATTTTTAAGTTTGTGTTTATATTCAATAAAGGCATGAAAGCTAGTGATTGAATGAGCTTGTTATGATATAGAGCTCATCAAAGACAATCTGAAAATATGATATTTAGGTCTGAAAAAAAAAATAATATATTGATGAAAATAGCAGAGTTATGGTGCTATATGCATAAAGAACTTTGCAGGTCTTTTATCAGTATTCTTTTTTACCGAATCATTAAGATGTAATCATTTTACGATGATAGTATCAATTCACCACAGTTTTGTTCTTTAAAATAAGCTCTTCTTTTAAACCACACGCGCTACTCCACGCATTTTCTGAAATCGATAGATCGGGCGCTCTTTTAGGCTTCTCCTATGTCTCAATCAATTTCGCAATCGTTCCATATCTCACTTTGGGAAATCCAGCCACACCATTATTTCGCGATCGCTTTGAAAGTGGATAGAAAGTGGATGAAAATGCTCCTCACTTAGCGTCAGGAAATGACACCTGAAGCAATGTTCTATCAAATGAAAAACACTGGTTTTCCACTGGATAGGGATGTTTTATAGGACTCCCAAGAGAACCATATACTCTCCTGGGCATACTGGGTGGGAGTAGGACAAGTCCGCAAGGGCAGTAACTGAATTACCTCGATTTTTGTTTTTATATTTTTGCGTGTAGTGGATTATTTTCATGTTTTCATTGTTATAATCCCTTTGGGGTCAGATAGGCTAATACACTTGTTATATGCAATTGATAAACACCATTTATTTCTCATGAAATATTATGTGAAAGATACAAATATCTCGGTAAAGGAAATTACTCATTATTTGCATATTTGTTTGGTTTCTACTTGCATTGAGAAGAGAGAAAATAAAGAGGGAGAATGTTAGAGATAGATAGATAAATATAAATATATAGAGAGAGAGAGAGAGAGAGAGAGAGAGAGAGGGAGAGAGAGGGAGAGAGAGAGAACGAGTGAGAGAGAGAGCAAAGCAGCGATATTGATCTTATTCTCCTGAATTTCTCATAACAGGCAATGAAGTTAAAGAAAGACTATGATCTGTTATTTTGTCATGAAAATATTTGTTGCATAATTATTGAGATTAGAATGACCTTTCAAAAGAGTTCCACATATTTTCCAACGTGCAATTACCAACAGAGAAAGTACATCATTCTTTAACGTTCCATTAAAAAAAACAAATTTTGTACTTATTTGTACTTATCAAATAAAGAGAGCAATTGGATTTGTTCGAGTGCTTTTCTAACATGAATAACCGACATTATCTTTACTACAAATGGTTGGATGATGGTATGTCAATAATTGTACATGGCGCAGTTGAGTCTCAGACTTAATCAAACTTCGGTTTTCGTCCTAATATTAGGAATGTTATATACATGTATATACTTTTGGTAATAGTTGAATGAGATTTAATACTGTGCGTTCTATATCATAAACAACATTACTATTATTCAAAAGGTATAGAGTGAGACACAGAGAAAGAGAGAAAGACAGAGAAAGAGAGAAAGAGGAGAGAAGGAGAAAGAGAGGGGGCGAGAAAGAAAATGAAACAGAGAGAGGTAGGGAGGGGGAGGGTGACAGAGAGAGAGAGAGAGAGGGGGGAGAGAGAGAGGGAGGGGGGCGGGGAGTAGATGTCCTTGAATACTATAACTATCATCAAAAGTTCTATAAATTGGATCACTAGATTGCTTCCATTAGAATTAAAGGCACGAATTTGCCCGATTAATACCAATCCACGACTCTGACTGGGCTGAAAGAGCAGAGGCGAATGCCCTATACAATCAACCGCAATGAAATTGGACGTACACGTCCATATAATTATAGAAGCATCCATCCTACCAAATCCAAGCAACATGAAGCAGTTGGATTCCCTTTGCTTTATCCGTTGTTTCAGTTTTTAACATGATCTGTAGTCCCTTTGAGCTTTTCTTTTTTTTCTGCTTTCTGTCTATCTTCTTTTCTCCAGTCTCCTTTTGAGCTGTCATTTTCCCTCCAAAACAATGTTTATAAGCTTTCATGCACGTCAATATCTTGACTCTGTATGGCGCAATGTCGGGAGGGTGTGGCGGAAAAAAAAATCTGCAGTGAACACGATCGTAATTACTTTCGAAAAATCAACCTAAGACAATTTTAATAGCCTTGAGCGCCATTGAAAATTAATGTGCGAACATGACAATGACGTATTACGTAATCCGAACATGATGGGATGTACAACGGGGTACTGAAATTGCCTTTGTACACGTTGAGTTGATTTTTAAAAAATAGTTTCGATCGAGCTATATAGAGATGAAACAAAGTAAGAGGTGCAGTTATTGTACCTCTGTACCTCCTTACCTCTGTACATCGACTGAAGAGTTTGTATTTTCTTTATTTCCATAGTAAAGATTACAAACGCGAACATACTGAGTATGAAATTATGTAGGCATTATTGAATAAACATATTTAGTTTTTACTTTTTATCAAGTCAATATGAATATAAAATTACTTATAAACTTACTGTTTTGGCTATGTAACAGATTCGTAATTAATATGCGAAGTGGCATCAATTGAATATTTCCAACCAAAGGTGATATATCAAGATGTTTGTTCATTGTTCTCTTCCCAATTCCACCTCATATCGTTTGTTCCAATTTGCTTCAGTACAGCTGCTATAGCCGTAAACAATGCATTCACGAGACTCAACTGCAGATAAAAAAAGATAAAAAAAGATGTACTTTAGGAGTACACGAAACTAGATCCAATCTAAGGAAAATTGAAATTGTTCATTAGTGTAACTGTGGGCAGCTGGGAAACAAGACCATCAAAAGAACATTTCTGATTTGTATCCAAATCCTAAGATACTCTCGAGACGCCATTTGGGTATAGCATATGGAGAGTCCATGGATATAGTAACGTCAGTTTCAGTTCATTTGCAGATATGACATTGAGAACCATCAGCGGAAAAGGGAGACGTATAGCTTTTTATTCTGTGATGCACTTTCGAAATGGTCAATATATTTGGACGGCGATTTCAGTTATTTTTATAACAATGCGTTGTTCATCTTTCTTTGAAACAAATTACCGAAATACGATCAATTTAAAAATTCTTGGTCCATACCTTCACTTTCAAATATTGAGGAATTATTTCGACGGGTTGAATAAAAAATGCTCCAATTCTAAAAATGCTTTTGCAGACAATGTCATCGAAACTGGTGTATTGGATAATTTTAAAGCAATTATTCAATCTTTGGAAGAAAATTGGAAAAAAACTTGACCAGATGCTTCACATTATCTCGATTTTGGATGCATCATTACCGTTTTGCGAATTCCCCAATCAATAAAGCAACGACTGACGTCAATTTCTCTTTTATTCAAGATTTTATGACAAATTCGTTAAAAAAAATTAAGAAATAAACTCAAGGGCAATTTCAGTGCCGTATTGTATATCCCATTTAGGAACGACGCTCCCACTTTGAAATACGTCATTGTGATGTTCTCACATTTCCTGGAGAAGGTTTTTTAAATTGTCTTAGATTGATATTTTGAAAGTCTTTGCAAACGTGTGCTATGGATGCATTATCTCATTTTATCATGAAGAATAAAATATAATTATCCCCAGGATACTGTCAAGATCTGAATCATAGACATTAGGGCAACAAGTCTTTCCGTTGGTTACTTTTCAAATGATCTTTATTCGTTTTTCTACCAGTTGCTTCCAACATGGACCATGCCATTGATAATATACCTCTTTGTAGGACCATCCTTCTTCTCTACTTTATCTTGATATAGATATCGCTGCTTCATTCATTCATGGACGTTCAATCTTTGTCAATTCCCTCGCCAGGAGTTACGATTTATTCCGCCTAAGAACTATAATTTACCCTCTATTCGATGGATCATGGTTTTTAATTGAGACCAGATTTATTGGGAGCACGATTGAAAACTGAGAGGAAATCTCGGTCATATTGAACGTCGGTAATTAATCCAATGGTTCTAATAGAGCCACGAGAATAAATTATTGTAGAGCTCTGGCACCGGCCCCGGCCGTTCTAGTTTGTCATATCCTATTACCTCATATGGGACATTTGTAAATTTGCTGCCATCGATGGTTTGATGGATTGTTTCCAAACTTAGACTAACTCGATGACGACACTGACTGCCCAGATGTTAAAATAGCACCGTTTAAAGACTAATAGGGGGGGGGGGTCAGGGCCAAACTGGGATTGTAAATCGACCTGGAAATTTTGGCGCGCCCGGCCCTCTTTCTCTTTCTTAACCGGTCCTCTAATCACAAATCTCCCGGCAGTGAAGGGAAGGGCACTGGTGTCATGGGGGGCGCACCGGAAATATTCGGTGGATGTTATGCGAGAAAACAAGGTCATAGGATGAGGGGAGGATGTGGGAGGGATCAAACCCATAGGATGAGGTGAGGATGTGGGAGGGATCAAACCCATTCACGTTGCCTCTCCCTCCCTCTCTCTCACCCCCTCCCCCTCTCTCTCTCTCTCTTTCTCCTCCTCACACCACTCTCTCTCTCTCTCTTTCTCTTTCTCTCTTTCTATTATGTTTCTCTTTTTTCTTCGTCTTTCGATTGGGGCATTTGCTTATAGTGCCATCAGTAGCTACGCCTCTGTCTACCGGCCCTTAAGCAAAATGGAATGAAGAAAAAAACAATTTGTCTATCCGTCTCTGCTAAGGTTAATGGCGAAAAAGAAGAAGGAAGATTGGAGGAGAATAAATTGAGTCGGGAATCTTGAAGTAGCATTGAGTATATTAGGCCAGGAGGAGGCGCTATTATAAGTGGAAAAGAGGATGTGAATACATAGGGATGAATTTGTTGCAGATAAATCAGTGGACACCATTGGAATTGCCAATATGTGTTTTTGTATGCTTCTCCTTGTAATCGTTAGTTTATCTGAATATAGTCAGTGACGATATAGAGATATCGACTGCTACGAGAGGACTGGCTGTTTTTATACGCTCAAGGGGAAGTTGCATGCTGCTATCACCCCGAGGCGCGCCTGGGTGGGCGGCGCGCGAGCCAGTATAGAACCAGCCAGTCCTCGAATATTAAAGCAGTCGATATCTCTTTTATATACCGAATTGACACAAAATAATTCTTACCTTATCCTTTTCTTGAGTAAAGATTGGTTAAAACATCACAGAAAATCTGAGACAATCTGTCTTCGCTGGAAAAATGACTGAAAGTTTCAATAATTTGGGAATCGCAGACAAAAAGCACTGTAGGGTGTCCGCGCTCGCACAAAGACAATTTTAACACGTAAGCCAATGGGATCGCAGTATGAGGGCACTTTTCAAAAGACTATTGACTGGTAGGCGGGTATGAGGGCACTTTTTAAAAGACTATTGACTGGTAGGCGGGGCATGGCTAAAATAACGACTCCAATTTAGACCAATCAGATGGCTAGATTTCTAAAGTGAGGTATGTAATAAACACTAATCTATTTTGACTTCACGGAGTTGAAAATAGTTAAGGGTGCTCTTCGAAGAAAAAACAATCGTTTGACCAATGAAGTGGGTTTTTTTATGAATACGAATTTCTCTTCGACAGATATAGTAGAGATTATCAAAAATATCAAAATACCCACCAGGAGAGTATCAGCATCGTATTTAGATTCTTAATTGATCGCACGCTCCTTAAGATTGATCCTAATCATATCACTGATATTCATGCTAATAAATTACGTATCACCATTTTACGAAGTAATACTCCCACGTGCGTCTATTAAAAAGACATACCAAAGAATTCTCAGACATAATAATTGATGTTCCGCTGATCTGTTTAAATCACAGCAGCCATATCAGGTTAATATTCAGATTTTTACTACCTTTCGAATACGTGTTCGAAATTTGATATGCTCGACTCACTCGTCTAGCTATCTCTTGATTCATAGCTCTTTATTAGAGGATGTTGTCGTACTGAAGTGAATTTATTAGCATTAGAAGGCAGGGCCGTCACTCGAGCATAGGCACTTCCATTACGGGCATCCTCATAATTTATTGAAGGCAAAAAATGGCAATCGAACCCTTTCTCGTGGTAAAAAGAATGGTCGGCGACCCCTTCATTTTGGAGACTCTGGAGGACTAACAGAGATTTTAAGGGTGAAAAGAAGTCTTGGAATATTATAATGAATAAATTGTTCAGGTCCCCCTTTTGGACGATCCTGTATATGCACTATGTCTTGACTAGGGAGGTAGAATAATGTGACCTCTCCGCATTCGAAATTAATGTTGGCAAACCCATAAACTGTTTATAACGAGAATGAAAATACGGAGGAATGAAGAAAGAATATGGAATACATAGTCTCTCCGACGGAAGTGGGATCAAGGGAAAATTGGTTGAAAATAATCCAATTTTCGATTTCAGACGCGAGGACAAAATGAAAGCAAAAACCCAATAAGGCTCGAAATCGTGTTTCATCGGGGAAGAGGAGCTGGAGTTAAGTGGAATAGTCAGTCTCGCCAGTAAGGGGGAAGGCTCAAAATCACGAAATAGGTAACGGACAATCGTGATGATATTGTCACTCCCCAAATATAAGGGTATAGCGAACCCCTGACTGCAGGGAATAACCAAGTCGAAATAGTTTTATATAAAATGTGTAAGAAAACGTATACCCTACGATTATGCCTTTTCCTCCATACGACCTTATAAGGGCGATCTGTGGCATTGCCGTTCATAAAATTAGAAGCTCTTCCCCGCCCAAAATGTTCAGTTGATTAGATTCTAAATTGATGATCACTCTATATTGATTAGTGATTGACAGGAGGCAAATTTTGACTGAGTTGGAGGGTCTCAAAAACAAAGAAAGCGCATTCATCTATTCCTGCGTGACTGAGTTTGAAAAGCTGGTCTGATCGAGAGCCGTCATATTTAATTCAGCTTCACCAACTCCATGTCTATTTGTCTGTCTCTATAGTGCAATTGGCATGAATGCCATGGTATTTATAGCTGAACAGGTATTGTGTGGAATGAAAGCCAACTATAAATGGAGAAGTTTGATCAAAAATGTAATGAAGCAACGATGAAAAACAATCTGTTTAATAGATAACGATGTCTTTTTGTTTCTATTCTTTGATCGCACAATTTAGTTCCCCCTTTTTCAATATGTTTATAAGGTTATGTACCTGCAATGTATTCCGTTGGTGGATACCTACATAAAGTTCCCCAAATGTCTTGTTTCATGCCTTCTGTTTGTACATCACCCTTGGCCTCACTGCGACCGAGTAGATTTTTAACAAATATTTGAAGGTGCTATCAGATAATCATTACTTTAAATGATATCCTTACGAACTGATTTGTTTTTGCTTGCAAAATTGTCTAGGTGAGGGCGAA
This sequence comes from Mesocentrotus franciscanus, assembly GCA_037976565.1. NCBI lineage: Eukaryota > Metazoa > Echinodermata > Echinoidea > Camarodonta > Strongylocentrotidae > Mesocentrotus > Mesocentrotus franciscanus. Next base: position 55,944,879 of record CP137666.1, read on the forward strand.
TTTACCCATTTGCGCGAACATACGTTAGTAGCAACCCATATTATCGACTACGTGGTTTTCACAACTTTTGATTTTACGAATTATTGTCTGAGGTAATGGACACCATTTCAGTATTTTCCTGTCTAACAAAGTTTGCATTCAAAATGTTGAATAGTGTAAATGGACCTATAAGTAAAACAACATATCTGTTGATCACGGAGGTCCCCGGGATTCGATTTTTTTTTAAGGCGCCATACTTCAGCTTTAAAAAAAGAATATATTTCTTTATTATGCGAAAAACGTAACAATGTTTTGTCTTTACCTGTTTTTCCAGGTTCTGTCCCAGTGTTTTGCTATTTCTCGTCGCCACTGTTCCGTCCCTCTGGCTACTTGAGATGACACTCCTCAACGATAGAATGGAATATGCCGAGATGCATGGAGGAGACTGTGTGTCATTGGAGGAAGTTGAAACGAACAACACCCAGTTGGTGGCCAAAATATCTGGGGTAAGATTGATACGTAAACGAAATCTTAAATGTTTCTCGTCTTTTCTTGACTTAAAGGGATCCGGTAACTTTGTCTCAGATTCTGAAACAAAATTCTGGATTTAGCTCATGATGCAATGATAATCATAAACCTTTAGGTCAGTCAGGAACCCCATGACTTTTACAAGCTGATCGCCTGTCTGATTATCAAGATATTTATGATTGGAATTACAAATTTTGAAAACCGTTCGCCTGATGGTTTTCATAACACTATAGTCTATTAGGAAAACGAGTATGGTAAAACCGGTCAATCAAAGATTTTTACTTTTTGAGGCACTTCTTGATCATTTTGAAGCGCAATTTTTTTAGGGCTTCATTATTACACCATATCACAGACACTAATAACATGTAGGGCCGTGTATCTCAGATTTAACACTGTTAAACGATCCCTTTAAAATATAAATTGAGTTCTGGTTATGCGATTGTGTTGTGAAAGAAACCCGGAAGTAATTGGAGAAAATTGATTATACTGTACATGCATTAGGATTGCTGTACATTATGAGGTTTAGGAATCATAAAATCCTAAAACATATATTAACTCAGTTTTGCTCAAAGTCACATGCACTGCATACAGAAATGTGGGACAACACACACATGTGGCATGAAAGTTTGGTCCGAAAATTTCGGCTAAATTTCATCATAATTTTATTTCGACTATGAAATCATATGAAGAGGAATCATTTTTCAGTGTACATTAAGATATTTGTTTCCAAAGTGACATAAAAAGAACGATAAAGCTCACATTTTTATTTTTTATTTATTATTTTCCATTCTAACCAGAGCCAGGCGCGGTTCTGGAGGAATAATTTTGAGGGGTGGGGTCTCAGGGGGGTTCGTGCTTCCTCGCTTAAATTCATTTATAATCAAGAAAATGGGGGGGGGGCTTGCAGCTGTCTATAAATTAAACCTCTCTTTAAGTTAGGCGAACCTGACGAGATCATTCAACTTGACGTTTTCTCGACCCACGGATCTTAACGAGGAAACCATCTATTCTATAAGTGCTCACTTTCCTTTTTGATGAGCAGTTTTAATAATGTACTTTTAAGACTCTTATCTTCTTTTATTTGTTCAGAAAGCGTAGAAATAAATTTGCTGTATTTTTTATGAAATTATCTGACAATTTACGTTTATCTATAATTGGTTCAATATTTTATTCACTCATTGCTCCATGATTGAAAGCGTGGCATTCCCAGTCTTTTGTTGAAATGCAAGAGTTGTACCAAATCAAAACCTATATTCTGATAAATAACATGTAACCACACTATACACTCTTGCCATGCTTATGGGGATTGTGTTAATACAGTAGAGCCCAAATTTTATTTCACATTAGCATGTAATTGACCTATCGTTCACGAAATCCTGTATGATTTTAAACACTGCAAATGAAATTTCTCATTGTCATATTGGATCCTTTCATTAATTTTCTCTTCAATATACAGGTGACCTTACCGCTTATTCTGACCACACAGAGCTGGTCTATCGCTCTCCAACAAGCCCTCCTCTTCGTTCTGATCCTAGGACGATGGCTGCTACCCAAGGGCGAGCTCACCCGGGACCAACTCTCACAACTTCTGCTGGTGTACATCGGTATTGCAGCTGATATTCTAGAATTCGTGACGGAGAACCTGAAACTTGAACAGGTTAAGACAAAAATGATAAATTCTTTTGAATTATGATGACATAATTTGGGTCATTCAGGTTTTTATACTCTAAGGACCCAATAGTTACATTAAACCTAATTATATTACACGAACACTATCCAGTTTTAACGTACGACCAGTTTCACATGGGACCCATTTTTACATATTTTACATTTTCCCAGGGGGCGGGAGCTGTACCCTCTTGCCCGAAGAACAACTTTTCATTTATTAAATTATGCATGGGAGCGATGCGAGCGATGGGAGCGATGCAAACGAGCAAAAAGGAATCTTTAGGCCTCCTAAGATTACTTTTTTTTGTCATCAAAATACACCAGATAAGATTACAAATCAGAGAGTTGCATGGGCACCTCGCTGACCCAATATAAAATGAAGATTGCCCGAATATTGGTACAGCACCCCTCCCCTCCACCTCGTAGCCTATTATGGGATACTGGTGCCTGGAATGAAACGGAGAATATAAAAGCCCATTATGTGTGTCCCCAAACGCCCTATCGCCGCCCTTGAAAATTTTCATCACCTAATATGGCTCTCACCTTGGCAAATCAGCTGTAGAAATTAGAACTTTCTCGTACATACATGAAATCAAATTTCTAAAAATGTTTAATAATGCATATCTTAAATGCCTCCGTTCATTCTGAATTCGGTAGGCACGCAGCACTAATTGATGCTGTCATTATAGAATGGAAGCGAGCATTCTAACGCCGCCTCATGCAGTCACCCCTCACATCAATGATCAGCTTTCATAATCCTGTAATGTACTTGTATAATTTGTCCCTCCCAGTGCCTTGTTCCGAAGATTATTTTTTTTATCAGGGGAATGTTCAAATGGGGGTCAATTATTTTCATTTAGGCTGGTAATGAACATCTCGACCGCAATTACATGAGATTTTCATTAAGTGGGTTATCCAAAGATGGGAAAAGCGTTTCCGGTGACCAGGGTGATCATTAGAGAGAGAGAGAGAGAGAGAGAGAGAGAGAGAGGAGGTGGAGGGGGTATACATGCCATTGAAACGTGTCATGTTCAAGGGTACATGCTCCAGACAAGCTTAATTATAAAAGGAGCAGGCTTGAATGAGAGATGGTTAATTAATGATTGAATGATATCAACGATGGGATTGGATAAGAATGTACTATCAATGGTACTTTGGTACTCTACCGTTTTCTGTGGTACAGGGAAAAGGTACTCGTAGGTATAGTTCTGGCCGAGTGTATTGCTTTCTACTTTAAACTAGCATGGTAGACAATAATTTCACTCGCTCTTTATTAAGCCCTGTCAGTATTGACCTTGGTCTTCAATATTGTGCGAATTAATTAATGGACTGACCAATTATCCTTCAATTTTCGGAAATAAATTTCACCTTGTTTCTCCCATTAATCTATATAATCTACATTATTTTACCGCTGCCTGGATATCATTGAAGTGCTTTTATTTACAAAGAAAAAGAAAAGAGTAACAAGTGCATGAAATTAACACCATGAAAGTGTTCATCAGGGATTTAAATTGAAATGTAAAGATTTCTTAGATGGGGTGGTAAGATGGGTACCGTGGCTGTGTAGATTAACTTGTACGATTTCGAATCATGGATGTCCTTTGCATTATAATTACGCCACCCACTCTCGAACTTAGATGTACCTGGCATCCCTTGATTCTTGATCGCCTTTTTCAGATTTGTTTGCTATTCATGTGGGGAAAATGGCTTTATAAATCCAGCTGTTATCACCTGTATTTTTTCAACTTATGTTACAGGTCCGCTGTAACCCTATCATGGTGGTGTGTATCCTGGGTCTGTGGACTTGGAGCCTTCTGCAATTCACACTGGGTCTAACAGCTACCAAGGCCCGTAAACCACGTGTCGCTGGTACGAGCATGCGCAAGAAGAAAGATGAAAACAAGCCTAAGGTAACTGAATACACTAAAGGAGCATTGATCTAAATTATATTCAGGATGGGGGCAAGGGTATTGCTCAATATCTGGAGCACTAGCTGCATATTTTGCACTCAACGTGATTGACACCCATGGATTGAACTATGTCACATTGATCAGTTTTGTTTAAATAGCTTTTCTTCTTCTTTGTTTTAGTGATAGCCGTTGCACACGCGTCATTTCGATCGCAACTTCGCTAATCGAGCCTGTGAATACAATTAGCCCAAACGCCAGTTATTAAAGGGACTGTTCGCACTTTTAGTTTTGCATTCACTTTTGAAATGATAACACTCAAAATGATACGTGAAAGGCCGCACCAAACACTGACGCCGTCGTACATTAGGCAAACCACGCCTCACGAGCAACGGGCTTGATACCTGCTAAACACGAGGCGTCATTTCGATGCGTTATCACATTCGCTAATCAAGCATGTGAATACAATGAGCACATACGCCGGTAAATTAAAAAAATATATATTTGCACGGTTCATATTGCAATATTTTTTTGCACGATATTACCTTTCCAAGGCACGTCAAAGACGACACCAGTTGCTGACGCAATGCTACGTCAGGCAAATGGCGCCTTGTGTGTAATCTGCATAAAGAACAAATTTGTGCTATCACTGTCAGTTAGTTGAGATGACACATTGAATACTAGCTTAAATCCCTAGCATCAGAATAAAAAATGAATTTCATTGGGAAATCTAAAGAAATGCATTTTGGATCAAATGACTTCACTCTCTTAATTAGTGTGCCCTATTCCTGGATATAGAGGTAGATGTCAATAACTAGTCGACCATGGATTGAATTAGATGGGAAAGCAAAATTCACTCTGTCCACAATGATGCAAAACGGTAATCTTTTAATTGATGAATAATGTAGTTTGAGTGCATGCATGAATGTCAGCTGCTATGTTCTTTCTCCTTCCCTCTTCCCTCCTCCCTCCGTTCACCTGAAGCTTTTGTTTTTAGGTGTGCATCTCTCCCTTTTCTACCACTTCTTATTTCTCTCCTTTCTTCTACACTGTATCTCTATTGTATCCATGTACCAGACTTCATGCATGCCCTCTAACATGTTTTTAGTATGTATGGCCACTGTCTCATGACACATGAACACTTTCATGACAACTATTTGTAACAGTTGCTGTCTTTTGCTGTCTTTTGCCATGCTTATTTTAATCAATGTTAATATTTCAAATGTTAGTATTAAGTGCAATAATGTAACATATAACAATAAATGCTCTCAACTCAACAAATTTGTATTTTTGAGAAGAGATGCTTTTGTTTTTAAAGGAAATAACTGTCTTTATGACAGTGATTATATGCCATTCACTCTGTCCACAATAATGCGAAACAGTATTCTTTTAACTGATGAATAATGTAGTTCGAGTGCATGCATGAATGTCAGTTGCTATGTTCTTTCTCCTTCCCTCTTCCCTTCTTCCTCCTTTCACCTGAAGCTTTTGTTTTTAGGTGTGTATCTCTCCCTTCTCTACCACTTTTCTTTATACTTCTCTCCTTTCTTCTACACTGTATCTCTAATGTGCATGTACCAGACCTCATGCATGCCCTCTTACATTTTTCTTAGTAATTTTTCTTAGTAATTTTCAACATCACAGGGTGTACATATCTAGCTTGCATTGTCGAATGTCGATGACTAGTTTGTCTTTTTACCACGGTTCTTGATAGCCTGTACTCTACCTCATCTCTTCCCTCCCGGAGCTCTTCGTTTTATGTCACCTTCTCTTTCTCCCTCACTTTTCCTCTCTGTTCTACTTCATGCGACTCTCTCTCTCTCATTTGTTCTTTTCTCTGTTTTTTCCCTCATACTCCCTCTCCGGGAGAGAAGGGGTGAATTTTCAGAGCACTTAATTCATCTTTTTTCATGCATTTTGTGCTTTGTCGAGATTCAATTTTAACTTTTAATGCCAGTTTCAAGTCTACATGTCGGTTCTGTTACATGTATTTATATTATTGCTGTTATTATTATTGTTGTATTTTCTTTGTATCCTTAAATGTATTTATATATCGTCTATGTTGTTGTTTATGTATGTCACTCGCCAGTGGAGGACAAATTTCTGTATTTTTTAAATCAGACAATAAATTATCTTGAATCTTGAATCTTGAAATGGCGAGAAAAATTAGCGCAATGGATGTATTTTATGCGGCGGGTGATGACTGAGGAATATAAATCTGTCCTTGAGTTGTGATCGTTAATTTTCTAAAAATGATATAATAGCTGGTCCGAGGTGCAAAGTGTTTTTTGTTTACTCACAATTAATAGATATGAGTTGTTTGCTTGTAATCTTTCTAATGATTAGGATAAAATTAACCACAGACTGGGATTGAAGAGGGAAAGTATAAGGGACATGGAAGGAAGGAAAGAGGGAGAGGGGGTGTGAGGAGGGGGAAGTGAGACTGGCTAATAGCAATATTTATAGGCAATATTCAAATTTTAATGATAATAAAATCGATAAAAGAAGTTCAGTTCCAATGTCCGCGAATTGCCCTTGCCCAATTGTGATGTCCTTTGCTTTACATTAAATCTTGATACACTTGACTATTTCTCATAATGCCTCTTCCGACATTCTCGTTCCTCCTTAAATTTTTGCTCCACCTGTCTATCCAGGTGGCGTTCTGCTGTGAGACCGAGGTCTGGGGTATCATGGCCACCGTGGTGATGCAGGACGGTCCCTTTCTAACCATGCGTCTCTATCTCCTGACGGTAGAGGAAGCCGTCAATCACATGATGATCTTCTTCACTTGTAAGAACATGCTCATCATGCTACTCCAGATGTACCGCCTTTTCGTCATCTGCATCGAGCGTCCAGGGACACAAGATTCCGCTATCGTCAAGACGGTTGTGAGGTACCGTGACGCAAGCAAACGCTACGTCAACGAGCACGCGGCCGAGCGAAGGCGTCAGAGGCAGTTGCACCACGATCTCAGGTTAGTACTGTAAAGTAAAATTGACCTATGCAGGCTGCAAACGATGCGTCAATTCTATTGCGTTAATCAAAGACATTCGGACATGTAAACGCAAATAACAGGACCAGAAAAGAAATGGAAAAAGAGGATATAAGGGACTGGAGAAAGATTTCGGATACATCCGAAAGAATTAACATTAACGGACTGCTGGCATATCTGCTACACACGATTCGTCATTTCGACTGCGTCATTTTGCCGCTAATTGAACGTAGTTAGTGCATAATTATGCCAATAATTCAAAGCAATGTTTGACATTTTGCATTCACCTTTATTTTTTAAAAGATATCACTCTCATATGGTGTGTCAAATGTCATTCTTTGACGCAGTCCTACGTCAGGCAAATTACGCTTTATGTGCAATGGATTTAATCGCAAATGGCAGGCCTATAGACCCTATCCCTAGGAAGACAAAATGATTGGGTTCATGACTCTTTGGATATAATGGCCTAACGCAAATTTTCGGGGTTTTATCTTTTTGGAAAATCGGCGTTGAGGGAACTCTGGCCAGTTAAGTGATCGAGTGCGGATTAAAAACTAGCTTGGCCCCTTGTGTGCAGACGATTCCATAATGTTTGTTCGCTATTTAGGTGCGAGAATTTATATATGTGATGAGGTGATGAGAATACAAGAACGCTAGATGACGAAGTAACAAAAAGTACGAGACCACAAAAGGCGAGGTGGCGAGAAAGCGAGATGAAAAGATGACGAATTTTTCATCACTTTCTGCCAAAATGTAAGAATTTGAGATGTCAGATAATTATTAGTTTCTCCCAGTTTACCAGATGTTTGCGACTACTATACTATGTTTAACATTGCATGTTATTTCATAATGAGATTACATTCACTTTTATTAATCACAATTGATATCTAAAACTTTGTTATTCTTTCAGGCTTCGTCATGGGGATCACAAGTCGAGTCCTAAGCACAGCATGTCACAGCATCGTCTCATACCTGATGTAACGGAAGCCCTGACACCCGGACAAGCCATGCCTCTCCTACCTTCCTTCCCTCTCACAATTATCACTGGTCAACAACGGGGCATCGGCGACGGGTACGACGACAACTCCAACAAGGATCGTGATGTCGAGAAGCAACAGCCAGAACCCGCGGTCGACAAGCGGGAAGAACTATCCGATTACGACAACGCGATGAACGATTTCGACATCCATCCTGTCCCGTCGCCGACCCGCGGGACATCTACCAATGCGACGGTACATGACGCTCCTCAGTTAGCGTCGTTTTGACGTTACGTAAATGCTGTTTGATACAATTTGTTATATTCTAGGAGAGAGTTATACTGAAAATAAAATCTTTTTCAAAGAATACCATATTTTTACGGTTTGTTATCAATGAACATCACTTAAACAAGCCTACGATATTATCTTGATGTGAAATTAATTGTATACTCTTAGTCATAGAGATAACAGATTACCTGATTATTTCGAAAATGAAGTGGATTTTTGTATGGCGTTTTATATCTTTCAATTTGTGTGCAATATGCATGCATATCACGCAAGTGTTACACGAGGCAACTACGGTGTCATTTCAAAAGTGTGGTATGGTAGGAAACAAAATATGTGTTATGTTTATGAATCTACGAACAAAAATATTTTGTATTACAAACCTAAAGTTGGATTTGATATTCGTATGATAATTGTGTTTTATCAAAATTAAAGTGATCGTGAAATGGACATACATGTATGTAATAAATATGTATGGATAGAAACTAAAGACAAGGTCAGCGAGAGCTAGTGCAATTTCAAGAATGACGATAAAGGGCGCGTGCCTCCTTTATTCTTACGCCTAAAAGAAAAGGCATCAGACATTTCGGAGTAAACAATCATTTAAACCGTTTAGTACTGAATCATCTTATTCTTATAGGCTTTACACAGGGACCACCTATTTCCCGTAGGCAATGACTTTTACTTATTTGAATAATGTACCTCTTTGCTTTTAAAATAAAATGTCACTACTTTATAAGAGAGATGGCGCCCACTCAGAAAGTTTCTGTGGGAACGTTGATTCTTGCGTACTCTGAGAATGACTGATTTGCCTTTTCTCTGGGCATATTCTAAATTATTCTCAGACGATGAAATTAAGATAAGTTCTAGAAAATCAATTTTTCATTGATGAAGAAGCACATTTGCTTCTTCATTTTCTCTTTTCTCTTTAGAGAAACTAAGCAGTAAAACTTAAGTCGTTAAGACGATGAATTATGTAAAGCTTTTCACACTGTCTATGTCTGGAAATGAGGAAGGGTCATTAATCTGCAGGCTAATGTCTAGAAATGAGGAAGGGTCATTAATCTGCAGGCTAATGTCTAGAAATGAGGAAGGGTCATTAATCTGCAGGCTAATGTCTAGAAATGAGGAAGGGTCATTAATCTACAGGCTAATGTCTAGAAATGAGGAAGGGTTATTAATCTGCAGGCTAATGTCTAGAAATGAGGAAGGGTCATTAATCTGCAGGCTAATGTCTAGAAATGAGGAAGGGTCATTAATCTGCAGGCTAATGTCTAGAAATGAGGAAGGGTCATTAATCTGCAGGCTAATGTCTAGAAATGAGGAAGGGTCATTAATCTGCAGGCTAATGTCTAGAAATGAGGAAGGGTAATTAATCTGCAGGCTAATTTTTTTTAAAAATATGTCATGTCAATATTTTTATGATTTCAATTCTGTGACGTTACATCTATATCCATATTTATTGATCATGACAATATATGCAAGTTGTTATAAATAAATTAATATTCTTTAAAAATTGAATAATAGGACGATCTACGATCGGTTTACAGTGTTTATATAGGACTGCTCTTATTGCCTACATGTTTTTTTGTGTACAATTTTTTTCGCATATGACATCATTTTTTACAATTTCTTCAGATAGTTTATGCCTTTCCATACCCTGTTTCATAAAACTTGTTACCAGTAACAAATGCTGGAATTATAATGTCAAATTTGCTCTCAGCCAATCAAATGCATCGATTTCAGTAGCTTATAACACTTATTGTAACTTGTTATTGAGAACAATTTTTATGAAACAAGACCCTGATCTGTATTTACAATCTAAGAGCCAGCTTGAGCGACAAACTTAATTTGTAGATATTGATACTGATATTAAGAGATGTATAATTCCATCATTGTTGCGAATGATCTGGAATTGCATTTGTTGTCAATGTTGAAGGTTTTATCACACATTGGTGCCATGTTGTTTATGTATCGTGGAAGATATTAGATTTCAAAGTGTTTATTGTAACTCGTAAGGATCTGTTTTATGTTTTTTCTGATTATATTTTTCCTTATTTTTTTTTCAGTTTGATGTTTGCAACTATATATTGTGCATATTTTTCGCTGATATAATGTAAAACACATGTCTTTCGATATGGAAATCTTCATACGTGTTTCAGTCAGGATAACTTGAATTGTTGAAGAAAGATCATAATCTTTATTGTCAATGATTATGGTTTGACAGCTAGTTTAAGAAATGATACGGGGGCAAAATGATAAACAGGAATTACAAAAATCTTGATTTTCAGTGTTGGTTGTTATCTTTATTTAAATCTAAATTAATCGAAACAATTCTACTTTGAACTTTGGGAACAAAGCAAAATAGATTTTTCCATAATTAATATTTTATTGGTGTTATTCTGAACTTTGGAAGTTACAATTTATTTGTGCCAAACAGTTTTTGATAACTTAGCCGAAGAAACTGTACATTAAATTATATCAATAACTGTATATATTACGATACTTGCTTTCTAAGCTAATTTGAATAATAGTTTAATTTGTGGTTATATGTATAAGTAATTTTGTTTGTCAAACAATAATGCAGAAAAGAAAAATGTATCCCCCCTGAAATTGTCCCCTAGGATTGCTGGCAGTTATCGCTTTTTGTTGGGGGTTAATCAGCGGTAACAAAAATAATTATATTATTCACTTATTATAGATGAGTGATAACATTATCATGAAGAGTGAAAAGAGTAGAAATAATATATGATAATAAAATTGTCTTGATTCACGAATGATGAACAACATGGTTGCTTTCAATTTATATTGTATCTATTTATTTTGAGTCGGTGTTCATTTTTTATCATGTCAAATCAATCAGCACGTATAATTCACTGATTTCTTGGAAATGGTCTACTATCATTCACCTGCCATCACCAACAATAAATATCTCAAGCGTCATGTACGAGTACCACAAGAACAACCTAAGGCCCTACCCCGGACGCGGCACCCCGGACATATAACAATTACTTGTCCCGGATCGTAGGAATTAGTATACATAAGCTTTGTTGATATCAACATACAGGGCCATGATATTGTTCATGAGAGGTAATACAGAAAAGCCTTTTTCTAATAAGCAGTGATGTGCCTATGGGAGGGGGCTCCAATCGGAGAACGAAAAAAAGGAGAGGAGAAGGAAAGATGAAAAGAAAACGATAAAGCAACTCCCACATCCTCTTCAAATCAGTGGCCTTGTTAATTCGCAATTTATCAACCAACTAAAAGTGTTGCCCCTATAATACCAGTGCCCCCAATGACAGGACCCACGATACGACACTGCCTGACCCACATGGATGAAAGTCAGACGGGCTGGGGGAAAGTGCCTATTGATCCATCTCAGTGGCGAAGCCTTATTCTGACCATTAGGGGGCATTGGCATCTTGGGGCGTACTGGTTATAGAAGGTGGATGATGTAAAAGTGAGCGTATGATTGCCACCCCTCATCTCTCTCTCTCTCTCTCTCTCTCTCTCTCTTTTCTCTATCCCTTTCTCTGTCCATGGACCTACCATGCTCTTTCTCTCTTTCTTTCTTAGCTAGCAATTAGGGGACACGTGCTCCCACTTTAACTACCTCACTGATGCACCTATTTCTTGAAAAAGGATCTGAAGAACGTCTTTGGGATATCAAGGATCTTACACTAAATTTTCCAGTGATTGTAGTGAATGAATCCTTAGACCTCATCACGACTTGTGCCCTCTACGGGTGAGTCATCACCCGTACCTGTCACTTTTAATTTCAGTGAGCTGAGGAACACAAATGATTGTTACATCACTCTACCTCTGTCCAGGCACGAAGTTCTTCGTTACCTTCCTTGAGCAGTTCATTCCATCATATCCCCGTAGCGCCTCTCTTAGCCACCACGAATCAAAAGCCAAGTTGATAGTACAGGAAATATTGTTTCCTTCTGAGATTGTGGATTACTCAACTTTCTGAGCCGAACTGAGTCTCTTTTCTTCCCAACAAAATGCAGCTACTTCTTGCTCTCCTGTCACTCACGGCTGTCATCACCTCCAGCTGTAAGTATACAGAAACCTCTTATCTACTCATGAAGGTAACGCAGGGATTCCTCGTGCTCGTTGCCCACAAGGCGTCATGCCGACTGCGTTTAATATCACATATAGTATGCTATTAAGTATATAAAGGCAATTTAGTACATGTGCCAGTAATTCAGCACAGTATTAACACTGTTAATTTTGAATTCACTTTTTTAAATACAATTTTAATTACTGTCACATACCATGTTAAATGCCACACCATCCACTGACACACATGGCACGTCAAAGAGCGTACCAGTCACAGACGCAGTGCTACGTCAGCTAATTGACGCCTCGTGTGCAACAGGCATTAATCGAATCTACAAAATCATAAAGGTATTTTTCCATATAGGAGCTTACTCCGCTGTTTAGTGAAACGATTGAAATTATTTATTATTTTATAATTAAAAACCATTACGATGTAGGCCTAAATAGACTATTTATTCTTAATAATTATGATGAAATACATTTTTCATCTGCGTTAAATATATGTAAAGACAGTCCCGTGTTTAATTCTTCGCACAACTTTATCTTGTCTGATGAAAATGATGTTGTAACGTTAACTCCTTTCCCACGCTTTCAACAACAGCCAAATCCTCGACATTTTAATCATTTTCACTATAACACGACTTTGACAAAAATGTCGGGTTGCGTTACAGAAAACATGTTATAACATACCATGCAGTCGTCGGGCCAACTATCGTGTTTAGGAGAGGTGTAACTAAATCACGAGAATTGATACAGTGAATGATTCGTGTCAAATGAGAATGATAATATGACATGACAAGCAGACGACACCAGAGATACTATAGGTCACATTTGACTGCCCCCATCGGAGGCTTTGGGAAGTGTGGGCCACCTCCCATCATTTTCGTCCAACTAAGAGATGTGAAAGAAGTGTAAAAACTATTGATTTTATATCGATATTTAGTGATGATGCTATGTGAATGACTGTATTTCCAAAGTGCACATCAACACATGCACAGCATCGCTAAAACTTTCTGATGTGGAAGAGGGAGGGGGTGCTTAACTGCTTTAAAAATAGTTTTAATCGAACTAAAAGCAATAATGAAAGTGAATAACCATTTTTTAGAATGTTGGTTTTGTAATGAAAAATAGATGTCGGTATTTTTAAAATTGTAGCTCCAAAGTCAGATGAAAGTACACATTAAATCATCCGGGGCGTTGCTAGAACATTCGGAAAATGGGGGGGGTTGTAAGGTCCAGCGTGACGTTCAAAAATTGTTTTTCAACAAAGGAAATGTTTTCAGATTTTCAAATTTGCTGACAAAAGGGAAAATGAATGTAGTGAAATTTTTCGAAAGGGCCTTTAGAAAAGTCCGAAAATTTTGCAATTTGACGACAAATAATAAAATTATAAAGTTCACGAACTTTACAAACTTGCCTACCCTTATTTCGAGAGGAGATATCACACACATCTCTTCACCTTTGCAGACACCCCTCCCTACAAGGGCATTCCTTTTATATTTACTTTACTATAAACCAAAATCACTGTGGTCCAAATTATCACTCATTTTGTTCTTGGCATGGTAAACGTAAACGAAAATTTTGCAATTTGACGACAAATAATAAAATAAAAAAGTTCACGAACTTTACAAACTTGCCTACCCTTATTTCGAGTGGCGATATCACACACATCTCCTCACCTTTGCAGACACCCCTCCCTACAAGGGCATTCCTTTTATATTTACTTTACTATAAACCAAAATCACTGTGGTCCAAATTATCACTCATTTTGTTCTTGGCATGGTAAAACGTAATTCTTTCTAAATTATTGTGTTTTATTATCTTCCCCATGGCAAGGTTTGTGTTTACTTTGAAGCTTTTCTAAAATGCAAAGTTAGAGATTCGGTTACAATACAACCTGTAGCCGACAGGATAATATCAGCCCACTTTTAAATTTAATGTAAGGTCAGGACCCTAATTATATTTCTTATTATCAGTATATACATTTAACACGAAATTGTGATATTGGACACTTTTATTTTGATGGAGAAATCTGAGCCATTCTCCATTTCGAACGAAAATATTTTCATGGAGATTGAGTGTGGCCTGCATAAAGCTAAAAATCAAACAATATCTTCTCAAATTCTGTTGAGGAAAATGGGTCAAGCGTTATATTCTAGAACAACCTTTTTTTTTAAGAAAAGGAATTAATTTACCAACGTCTATGGGAAAAATGTGTGGGAAAACGATTGAGACATAACATAAAAACAGAGAAATTTGATGGTCATAATGCTGAACGGGAAATACAGCAATAAGCGAATGAAAATGTATGGACGAATAAAGATTTTTGTCATAGCTCTAGAGAGGGAAAACTAAAGCGCAGTGGAAAAAATAATATAATATTTAAGAAAAACAATCATAATTTTGTTAATGATAAATATAAGGAAAAGCGTGGCGTTTAGCGTTACGCACGGTAAAATCTCAATAACAGTACACGATCAGGAGGAGGAAGATTATTTAAAGAACGAAAATGTTTTGGGAAAATTTTCTATTTTCTTCAATATGCTCGACAACTACCGAGACAACACTGATAAGTATCAGCTGAAGATGTTGCTTCAAAATCGGGGCAGTGATTTTATCTCGGCGAGAACGAAATTGCTGAGGAATCTCTCAAATCTGTCAAATCAAAAGCTTAACCTAATTATGTATCCAGGACTTTTACTCCACATTGTCACATCAAAAGTCAAACTACAATGGTGGATCAATGGTTGTTAGAGAGCGGCGGGGGAGGAAGTGTTCGTTTTTTCCTAGGAAAATTTTTCTGAGAAATATGAGATTCAAAAAGGTGAAAACTGGTATTTGTGTTATTCGATAATTTCATAGACTTAAATGTGAATCGAGTGTTGACACTACTTTGTAATGCTATTCAAAGACGATAATTTACTCAGAGGGATAGCTTCCCAGTTTCGTCGAAATAAAAATGCTCCATTTTTATGAACGTTTAGAATCAGAATGTAAGAAGTCTCTGTAGAGAATAATTTTCAAGTGGAGAATCTATACCCAGCTGATGTGCGTCCAAAGAGACGTTTTTTCTTGTACAATAAAACATTATTTATGCATGTATCTATTTTATGAACACTTTTATTACTTGAAGAGGAAAACTTTCAAAGTAAGTTACGATGACAAATGTCAGCCGAAGTTCACACACGTAACACCAAGTGGCATAGCTACGGGGACATGGGGCACGTGCCCCCCTCGAATGGCAAAATAAAAAAACCTATACAAAAAAGGGATAGAGAAAGGGAGCACTTAAAAAGAAGATGACTGGACTTAAAAAATGAATAAATTGCGTGATATTTTAATTATCATGCAAGAAAACATTGTCAATTGAGAGGGAGTGAGGAGTAAGTTGATATTTACAAATCTGTTTGGTTGGTAACCTCAGAACGCGTGGTACATTTACTAGAAAGATGGGTTACATATCGTCATCCCAAAAGATACAATCTACTTTTTCAATCTTTAATGGATAAATGTGAAATCTACTTTTTATACGCCGAACCTAATCGACGCATTGTGCTGTGCGTTCGATGTAGCAGCTTGAAACAGATGATAGACATCAAATTTACAATTCCCCCCCCCCCTTCATTTTGTTTGAGAGGAGGGACCCTGCGAACAATATTTGTAATCATTGTATTGAAATATGTTATGATCACACCACTTACTTCATGTTATCTCAAAGGGTTTGGTACTTCTGACATCTTCATATCGTGATATCAACAAAATATGGATAGGCTTTGTTCTTTTTTTGTGGTAATGTTCAGTGCTTACAATTCTGTACCAGCATTAATCAACAGGTATTCGACATCACCGGACAATATTTTTGTGGTAATGTTCAGTGCTTACAATTCTGTACCAGCATTTATCGACAGGTATTCGACATCACCTGACAATATTTTTTAAATGAATTTTTTCCTACGATTTAGAGGTGATAGAGATGGATAAAATATTCAACTTGTCAGCAAACCTATCATAATAATCTTCATGGATATTGAGAGATTGGATACGCTTATCCTACGTTCCTCGATCCAGCATGAGTAGCACGCAATCGTTTATCTGAGCTTTCATCAACTACAATTTATTGTTAATAACCTAGATAGAAGAATGAATCGGCTTAAGTTTGAAGTTGACAGTAAAGAATGTTTGACAACAAATATGATCAAATTCATCATATCATATAGTCGTCTCAGTCATCAGAAATCGAGCCGGTTCTTGATCTACAGATCTACATACTTATGTTTGCTTAGCTTCGTACTACGAAATATCCATCAATAATTGGGGTTGATTCCTTATAAAATTGGGTCATTTCTCTTTTGCGCATCAAAATGGTGATTATTTTCATAAAAAGATGCAATACTGCAGACGCCTTACCGATATGTTTTTGCAGATGCGCGGCTTTTCAGAAGGCATCGGGCAGCCCTGACAGCGCTAACATCTTACTTATCTTGTGAGGACTGGTACCTTTCAAGAGTGGGTAGAAATGAGATTTATTTTGATATTAGTAACAAGAAGAAAACGATGGGGCAGATAGCGATAGAGAGAGAGAGAGAGAGAGAGAATGAATGATGATGATGATGATGGTGATATAATATGGATAGATAGATAGACAGATAGATATATTCAATTCAATTCAATTCAATTGTTTTATTTTTCCAAATCATTAATTTTGTTACATCAAATACAATTACAAATACATTTCATGTACAACAACATAATAGATAAGGAAAAAAAGGGAACCAAAAAAAAAAGAAGCAGAAGATGGGGGTTGAAAAATTCCCTCAGTACATCATCATAATCAAACTGTGTACATAAATGAAAAGTAAGACACATATTCTGAGGTTACACTTCGTACACGTTGTACATAACTGATAAATCACTAATAGAGACGGCTAGAAAGTCTGAGATATTATAGAAAAGGAGAGACAAAGAAACAGAAATAGAGAAAGAATGACAAGGCGTGTGCGGGTGTGTTTTATGAGTGAGAAAGGGAGAGAAGGGAAAGATGAGCAGATAAAGGGGAGAGATAGATAGAGAGAGAAAGAGAAATAGAGACAGAGAGAGAGAGAGAAAGAGAGACAGAGACAGAGACAGAGAGAGAGAGAGAGAGACAGAGAGACAGAGAGAGAGCGAGCTTTAGGGAGAGCATCAGACTGGGAGGGCTAGAGTCAAGATCAAAGATGCTGCGCTTTACAGCGTTAAGTTTCTCTGGATTCAATAACTGATGAGGAATTTGACACTCTCCGATCTCGGCCGGCATGGTACTGGTTATCAGGGACAATCAACACCTTTGTCGCCATCTTGAAATAAATAAATAAGAAACACAACAAGTTTCTAGCCCTCGGCAGCAAGTGTGGATTCCACTGCTAGATTTTCGTGGAGAAACTTGCCTGGTAAAACGTCAATTCACTACAAAATTTGATCCCATTTCTTGTTGTTCGATAAAGGTTTTCTAAAAAGACGTCATTCTACATAGTATTGCTGTTTGGTAAAGTAAGACGTCATTTTAACTTCGCATAATTATTGTTGAAAAAGTTGTTTTCGTCGGCTGTCCGCAAGAAGGTCGTTACTTCCTTTGACGATACAGCTCTTACGACCTTCTTTCGGATAGCCGACGGTTAATGATATTCCAGTTGAGTTTGTAATAGGTTCAGTTACCAGGTCTAATTAAAGAAACAACAACTCCAAAGCAAAGTACATGTTGTCTTCAAAAGACCACAGATTCACTAGCAGGCCCAGGAGAGTACTAATAGGATGCACATTGTAGAGGATAAGCAGGCGAAACGACCCTATACGGCTTGAAATTGAGAGCAAAATGTCATGGCTATAATATAGATAATAGAACATGACTCCGTATAGGTGACAGTGATGTTTGTCATCTTGCATTGAATGAATACTTACGTGTCTTACCTATCTCGATTTGATTCCGTACATACAGTACCAGGACGACTACCCCTGGACAATCATCCCCGGATCGCTTTCCCCCTACAACTACCCCGGACCGATCCCGCTAGGACAACTACACCCTTCTCCTATTGTTGTATAAGAGGATTATACATGTTTGTGCCAAATAAATTGCTATATTTCGTCAATTATTTCTGATGAATTTTCATGGAAACATCAAAGTTAGGCTATTACATTTTCTGGATTCTGTTTACACCAAAGGGGATGGGGGGTCTTTTCATCATAATTATGCATCTAACTATTCTATAGGTTCATTTTGTGCAGCTGAGCGTAAGATTGGAATATTGGTGTAAATATGAATTAATACCATTCATTAGCTCAGAGAGGTGGACGCTTTGACCGTGACCTATTTACCAACCAATATTTCCTCGAAAAGGCTTTTAACCCCGCTACGTTCTCTAAGGTATTTCGCTCTACGCAGTCCGACATGGGCTTTAACGGTATATGAAAAGAGGAGCAATAACTGTCATCCATGTCCTTTTCACATCATAAATGCGCAATACAATCGCAAAGACTTTCGAAATAGTTGAATAGCCTTGTCCATCACCTTTTACACTGTGTTAACGGTACTTTATGACACAATTATAACTCAAATATGATTTATATCGGCGTTATAGCAGGGTATGTAAATGCCCCATGAGTTGATTTTTTGAAAGTCTTTGCGATCGTTTATGTCGACAATTTTCCTATAATTAATACTTTAAATGTATATGAAAAGAGAGAACAAAATCTAATGCTAATCATCGTATATCTTCATTTTTGTGTGTGCTGCTTTTCTACCTTGAGGTTATTATCACAGTCAAGCTGTTCGACTTTTACTCAGGTAGCCCACCCTGACTGCGGGAGCCAAGGCCAATGTCTATCCGGTGACGGGGTGACCAGTGGCGTAGCGTTGGCTCAGCCACTAAGAGGGCACTCGGATTATTGGGGGAGGGAAGAGGAGGGCACTGTTATGTTTGGCGAATGAATTGGGATTCGGCCGCCGATTATACGAGGTTGCGAGAGGGGATCCTCTTCTGTTTTCTTCCTTACCTTCTCTCTCTCTCTCTCTCTCTCTCTCCTATCTCTCTCTCTCTCTCACCCTCTCCCTCTTCCCTCTTTCCTCTTCCCTCTCTCTTTCTTTTTTTCTTTTATTTTGCAATTTGTTTGGGAGGGGCAGGTACCCCATGTTCTCCATTCGTAGCTACGCCACTGCTGGTGACCATTATATCGCCTTTGCTAACAAATACACAACGTGTTGGTTTACACTCTTTGATTGACAGGTATCTATCAATATCTTTTTTGTCAAAAGGTCTCGAAAATAAATTTATCCCGCGAGATCGACATGGACAAAAGGTTCACTAGAACGACAGCCCACGCTACCGACGAAAGATAAGAAATATAAGAATGACGAAAGTTATAAACCCCGAAAAGATTTTCTTTCTGATTGTAAACGTTTTTAAACGGTTCATTATTATACTTGCCAACTCGTGGATTCCTCCTTCGTAAAATTATTTTCCAGTTCCTAATTTTGAGGGCAGAAGGGAGGGAAGGGTAGCGATCTTCTTAACAAATTTGTGTAAACAAAATGAGAGAGAGGTTGTACCCACAAATTTTCACATGTAAATAGGAATGTTTACTATGTATAGTACGACAGATATAATGGGAAAATTTGGGAATTTGCCAAATTAATCTACATACCACCAAATATTAATAATGTCACTATACTTTAAAAAAATCTACAATAACGTGATGTTAAAGTGTGGAATAACAAATATTCAATTTAATTCAAATGAACATTTATTTTCTTCCATTCAATTTGACATCTGTTCAAACAATACAATTTATACGTAGGAACATAAATATAATTTAAGAACTGGTATGATGAATTGAATAAACTTAAGGTAAGGTAACCTAGGCAGAAGAATAAAAGAACCACATTTGTTTGTAGAGAAAGTTAGATCGAGCTTACAGACGTAGAAATTTAGATTTGCTATAATTTGTATAGCTAACATGTCCCTCAAAGACCCCGTTCTCACTCACTTTGAAAGTGGTCTTAGTTAGACCGCTCCAGAGGAACGGGTCTTGAGGAACGGTTTGCGAGGGTTCACACTCCGAGCAGTTTTTTATGGCTCAAACCGCTCCACGAGTCAAAGTGGTCTTGTTGCTATGGCAGCTCAGGTCAGCGGGTAAATTTTTCGCGCGCGGAATACTAAGCGTATGTACCGTACTACATGTTTCGCACGCAACGTCACTAGACCACTTCCGTTCAAAGTACGCTTCCGTTCACACTCGCACGTTAGAGCGCTCCAAACCGCTCTTAATAAGACCCGTTCCTCAAGACCACCTCCCGAGGTGGTCTTCTGGAGCGGTCCAGAAGTCCACTTCCTGGACCACTTTGACCGTTCTCACTCACCTTAGAACCGCTCCTGAGGAACGGGTCTTAGTTAGACCGCTCCAACGAAGTGAATGAGAACGGGGTCAAAGATATATCACATGCCAATCAAAAATGTTCTCCCAGTTGTTGTTATGAACGGTCCCATCATAAAACATTTGTGAGAACTTTTCAAGACGTCTCGGGGTTTAGACCCCTGGGGGAGACATACAGTAATGTTCACCGTGTTGTTCACGACAATTTCAGAATTGAGATGTTCGCAAACATTTATTGAATACATTTAATGGATGGACATAGTTAAATTGATTGATTTGTCGTCACATTGTATGAGCGATGGAATTAGAAACTGCTACATTTAACAGAGGGAATCACTGCCGCTATTTATATATTTCTCGCCATGACGTAATATAGTCTCGGCAAATGTTTGCCGTCTGTAATGCAAGTTTGTGTTTTGGCTACATCTGCTTGGCATGAATTCGTCATCTTTTTGTGTTTTCTTTTCTATGAGCGTCTTTTGGATATTCTGTTGAATAATAGTATCTTTGCACGAATCCCTTGATAAGGTTCTACATTGTTAAAACCTGCCAAATGAACGGAATTATGAGTAATAATTGACCTTTAAAAGGTCACAAGTCTTAATTTCACCAACAAACAGCTCTGGGAAGAAAAGAATCTATATTGGAATGAAGCAGCTGACACATTAATGTCCAAATGTCTGGTATTTGTGCCGCCATTTAGGAAAGAAGAAATAATTCATTTAAAACGGTCGCTTCGTAAAAACAAAAAAGTCCATTGTCATACGAACAAATGTGACTCGTAGCCAGGTCCCCATAATTAAATGATATCATGATATTACAAGTCATGTTACAAACCTCTGTGTTGTTTTAGCGACTTCCGAAGTATTCGGTCTTTGTCACGAATCTGTGATTAATCATTATACAGTGCAGCTACTATATAAAGATATTTTACTGCGCAGTGATGAAAACAAAACTCCTAACAGTGCCACTTTACAGACACACAATAAAATAAAATAAACTTTTCAAAGGCTCCTGAAAACAAGTCCGTCTTCAACAAAACTTTGAAGACAGCAACATGAGGCTTTTCTTGTGTCTGGTGGTAGGTTATTTCAAAGCTTTGGAGCCGCCCAACTGAAAGCGCAATCTTTCAAATAGTTCATAGCATTGTCATTGGTAAATTGTTATCTCGTCAAACGTTGAATTAAACCACCTCTTCATCTCTCCTCCTTTCAAACAATACTATATTGATACATATGTATATAAGAAAAGATTACATGTAGTTTGCAATTGATGAGACATTGGTTACGGGAATGCCTGATTAAATCCCATTCTTCAAGTTTGAAACTTCAGTTGAATTTGAAGAAAACAAATGCAGTTAGGAAAAAAGCCTTGGAAACTCAAGTGAATAATAATTGTGGAGCAAAACTCGTCATTAAAACCCACTGCAAGAAAAACTGCCCGTATGGGTACCCGTATACAAAAAGCTTAGCAATTGATCATACAATTGATTTTTGCGATTGATTGCATTGATCTTTAGGCGCAATTAATCGCAAAAGTCAATCGTACGATCAATTGCTAAGCTTGGTGTTAAGGGGCCCAGATAGCTTTAGGACAGATTTTAAGCAATAAACACAGGAAATCAAAATGTGGTATTTTCTATGCCGGTAGTTTTTCAAGACATGTGGTCGATAAAGCAGGGACGTGTAGTCCTTGGTGATTTCGTGCTTTTCATTGTGAAAACCTTATCTAGGGTAATTTATGTCATCCTTCCTTGCTCTCTATCATTAATGTAATTAACATGTTTTTTTTTAATTGTTGGCGTCATGCTTAAGACGTCTGGGTTCAGGCGCCTGTTAGTTCGGAACTTGTTATATAACTGCAGACGAGCTCAAATCATTTGCTCGAATTCTGAAATTTGTGTAATCGAATTCCATCCGTCCCTTCTTTCCTGGACAGGGGGACTAATTAGATTTTTGAATATACGGCCTGCGTTTGTTTCTATCTTTGATCATTATATTACGAACATTTAATGAATTCATTTGTCTTTGATCAATGAGCTTACGCCTTACGCTTTTAGTAATCTTATAACTTTCAAACAAATGTTGTTCTTTGTGTAACTTGATATACAGGCCTATAACTCATCCTTATATCATGTAAAGACATTTCAAGATGTTACATTAAAATACTCAGGTTCTCTGCTAGAAGAATAAGAATGTTTTCAACCCCATATGGATAGGTTTAGAATTAATCAAGGTTCAAATCAATCTGAATGGAAAGAAACAGTACTGGTAATTAAGACGGAAATACAGGTCCACTTTTGCGATAGAGTGTTGTTGTTGTTGTTGTTGTTATTGAGTCTCTGAAATCAATAAGCCTCCATCACAAAAGATGATGCTCTCTTTTTGTTACCATCTAAACGTATACGGACTGTCCGTCCTATATTCAAAGAGTTCACACACTCTATAAGCATGCGTATCCTGGCTGGTATATTTTGGAAAAGTTTTGTAATTTTATGTATCACACAGATTGCGTTCGAATCCCCCTCTTTGCCACCCTTCGTCATCTTCAACACGAGATCGACAACCTAAAGGCGGAGGTGGTCCTTCTACGCCAGGTACAGGAGCAATGTCACCCTACAGAAGCTTCTCCTGCAGATGTTGGAAAGATTAAAGACGGTAGGCCTTATGTTGAATGTGCATGCATCGAACTCTTGAGAGCAGCATGGAATGTGTTTGAAAACGAAGAATCAAGAACCAAAGCACCCTCCTTCTCGCCTGTTATCTGTCGTTCTTCTTCTAAAGCTCGCTCATTGTGACCATGCTGTGATGTGGCTATTCCTAACCTGTGTGATCCCGAAAATGTTCCTGCAACATTGTGTGAAAAGAAGCTTTAGCTTGCTAGACAGCTGTCTATTTGCACCGAAGTCACCAACCATTGTCAGTTGAAGTTCGTGGCACTGCCTGTAATGCCCTTCCAACTCTTGCACATACATCCCGTCATACAACTGCATCTGTCATTGTTGATCTCGAATGCATTTTGTCTCATTTTCTTGATTGAATAATGTCACGGCGAAACAAAAATGAATATCATACTGATGACTTTAGCTTTAACTAGCGTCTATGATCCTGCTCTTTTCTGCTGCCTTTGGACACATCCGTATTAGAATAGGAGTTTTTTAAAAACATTCTTTTGCTCCAAAGGTTCCGTATTTTAAAGGCTCTCTGATCTGAAGGACCGTTGTTCCAAATTCTCCTTTTCCATATCGTTCTCGGCTCGTTATTCCGAAGGTTCATTATGCCAAAGATTCGTTGGTCCGATGGTTCGTTATCAAGTTCCAAACATGCCAAAGGTTCGTTGTTTAGAAGAATCCTTATGCAGAAAATGGTTCTTCCGAAGGCTTGTTATTCTGAAAGTTTGTTTTATTGCGGTCATTCCTAAGGTTATTCTTAAGGTTCGTTAATCTTCAAGTTCATTTAATCTGAACACAAAAAACTTCCACATTTTATTAATCCAAAAAGAAGGGTAATTTTGTCTCAATAATCCAAATGCTCCTTTTATTTCTTCTAAATCTTAGATTTAAAAAATTTTATAGTGAATCTCTGGATCACGAACATTGTTAAATGACTTGTCGGGATATCTTTGTACACTGCAAAAAATATGGGGTAAATTTGTTGTTGGTCAAATATCTTTACAACATAATTGGGCATAAGTTGACCAATAATTTGATGATCGATATATTGTATTTGTTTACGTTTCCAACTGTTGGGGTTTTGAATACCGTGGTGTGGTAATTTTTCCTATTTAATTGGGCAAAGCACAAGTGCTTATCCAACTATTTAGCAAATCGTGTCTACAAGATATCGCCCCGGCCATGCCATTTTATTCGACAGTCTTATATATTCGTAAAAAAGTACCCATATGTATCATGTTTAAATGGAATAGAATTTTCGTCAAATAGACGCGCGAATAGACGGTTTACTAACATATTCAAATTTTATGCATACTTTTTAAACAAAGGTTGTTCTTGACAACCTAAAAGCTTGCCTGAGGCTTTCCCGACATAGCAACAGGTAGTGTATGCAGACTAGATTCCAAGTATTGTAGGGCGTTCATTAATCATACCAGGTTAATGGAATAACTCGTCACTAGGTCCCCGGCAGAGAAACATCCATACATTTGAATATTTTAGTAAATAGGTCTATGAGACCACCCATGAACAACTACTTTCTAATTGATACGACGTTCAGACTACATAAAATAGTAGTTACTAATGGTGAACCAGAAATTCTGGTTATCTGAACGCGAATGGACGACGTTGCTTATATTTATATTTAGATGATATCCGCATTTAGCTTTGCCTAGCTTTGCCTACCTTTACCTACCTGAAATGGACACAAATCAATTAAATGCAAGAAGTCTTGCATTTAATTGATTTATGTCCATTTCACTGCATCAAGACTTCTCTTCATTGTCTCACCATTTACAAAAAAGACACACACCTAATTAATCTACCTCCAAGATCACAACATAATTATTCATCTTGATTGTAACCGTGGTAACTATACGCAATGTCCATGCACCTGATAGTCTCTTGAAGAAAAAGAGTGGACAACAGTACTTGTATTTCTAATATTTCAAGCCCCTCCCGGAGAAAGATCAATCATTATTCCCATGCCTCTGTGAAAAGGTATAATTATTTGAACACAAGTCATATTGGAATGAAATTTGATCATTTCAATTCCTCCTTCACTTTCACTAAGGTGTGAAGTAGCTCTTCACTTGATTTATGTGCTCTACAAAACAAAACAATTGTGATATTTCATTACCATATCATATATCAAAGCAAGTTTAGTGCATACGAGTTTTGTTTGTATGTACTGTGTTTTCGAGAAATGGAGTAATTCCCTAATTAGAATTCTAAATTGCAACCTTGTGATCACTAACCCTTGTAATGCAATTACTGCATGTTTATTAAATCGGAAAATCTCTCGAACGCAAAGAACAAGGTCTTTATTACCAAAAGGATTTATTTAAATCAGATTACCACGCATGATTGACAAATATATCTTGAAATATATATATATATATATATATATATATATATATATGTTAAAGTGCTGCACCTGGTGCTTCATCTAGTGTGCGATTGCTGTTATTTCAATTTTCGTTCACTTTGTGTAAGCATGGTGAAGCAATACCTGAATACGCCTAAAAAGTGTAAATCATATTTTTATTTTGAATAAAATCACGATAAAATGAACAACAATGCAATTGTTATATTGAAGATTGTATGTGAACATCAAATCAAATGTTAGATAGGTGATAAATGATTACCTATAAGTAATGCCATCATTTAGCACTTATGCTGAAATACAATATGATCTTCAAACTTCAAACACCAAAATATACAATCAATCGACACATTAAAATAAATCCCGATGATAGATGGCTTGGTCTTCCCAAGAAAAAGAACTTGAAATATTGAAATGATTCACTCACTTTTTAGAAGGTTAATGTCAACTGTGAATATTAAAAAGTTTCCTCCTTTCCTTGATTGATTTTAAGGAAGTTTTTTTTTATTTTCTTAAGTTCTAAACCGTAATTAAATTCAATTGAACAGTGTTTCTCCTACCTAACCTTTACACAAAGACTACCTATTCGTACAGGAGCAAAACCAGGATTTTGTACAACGGTAAAAGGGGAGCACGATTCTGAAAACTGAATTAAAAAAAACCCACCTCAATTAAGCGGGCAATCTTTTGGACGTAAAATATACCATTGGATTTTCAGGAGTGACACAGGTCGGTTATGCCTTCCCTATAATATTATAGACCTCAGTTTTTGTGTACCTTGAGCGGTCAGATAGACAGCTTTCATAGTATTAACATTATTTTGGTTAACTTTCCCCTCTTTTTGCACCCTCCCTCCCCGCTCCTTTCACATCAGCGGCTGTTACGATCAACTTCGCCTCATGTCGCCTGACAAAGAGCGAGAACGGAGAGGTTGTTGGCAGAGTCGATCTTCGAGAACAGGTGCGTACTAACCACCAGCAAAATTGAATCATGACTTTGTACCCTGACACAGTGACACTGACGGTAAGGTGAGTGTGGATGCACTGTAAACCCAATGATTATGTTGGGGACTGTGGTTGTCACTAAAATTATTTGTGGCATTTCTAGCTTCCAAGGGTTCCAACTTCCAAGTATAGCATACTATTGATTTTAACGGCATTGTAAATCAAGGATTTCCAACCCTAACCTGAAATTTTGCTGAGAAGTCGATGTCTGGAAGAAAAATAACTTATTGACTTTTTCCTGTGATTCGTTCCTTCTAGTCCTCAAAGAAAATGACTTTTTTTCTCCATTTTTTCTGGTATGACAAACTTTCGGAATAAGTCAATAACTTTGGGTTTGTTCTCCGAAGATACATGGTATGTGTTTTAGAGCTCACAATTTGAAAACACGAGTGACGACTTATAATGAATAATAATAACTGACTTCTGACTAATCTCCAGCATACAAAATTAAAGTGTGATTCATTTCAGTAATCAATTCATTTCTATTATAAAATAATTTGTAGTATTTTTGATTAAGGGAAAATGAATGAAAGACAAGATCACATAAATCCATAACTGAATGAGATTATATTTGAAAATATGAAAATTGAAGCAATCCTTGTAAAATAGACTGTTATACTTACTATCCTTCTAAACTTACATGCAAATAATCAGAAAGCTCGCAAATAATTATTGCATCTGTAGCAGGACTCAATCGTCTCTTTAAGATAGCTATACACTAACTTTATCTAGCTTACCATATATGTCAATCTCATAAATCATAATGTGTAACTGAGACGTGGGAACATAGTAGTAAACGTATCCTAATTGAAAAAATAGAATAGGATATACAAGCTGATATACCCGGCACCAATTTTGTCTTGTTATAAGGTAACAGGTTTGCGGTTTGAATAATATATATATGTTGGTGTCTCGTTTGGATGCGGGAACAAACCATGGTCTTTCTCCCATGTCAAGATTCATCTTCATTAAATGTTATGACTTGTAATATAATTGTTGTTGTTGCTATTTTAATGTAC
The DNA here is from genome assembly GCA_037976565.1 of Mesocentrotus franciscanus. NCBI lineage: Eukaryota > Metazoa > Echinodermata > Echinoidea > Camarodonta > Strongylocentrotidae > Mesocentrotus > Mesocentrotus franciscanus. Next base: position 55,972,763 of record CP137666.1, read on the forward strand.
TGTCTGTAATTATTATGTTACCAAAATCAATGATTTTATATGTAACAGAATGTCTTTTTCCCCTCTCGATTATGTTAAATTTGGTTCCTTGAATGAAAAATAAGATACTTTCTATTAAACAAAAATTAAAGGGGGGGGGGCGGGGGATGCACAAGATCTAAGCTTTACAAAGAGACTTTAACAAGGATTTCACTCCCATTTTAGTCCTGTTATCTATGCGGTGCTGTTATGGGTGCAGGGGAGTGTTTCACAAAGACTAAGATCGAATTTAAGTTGGACTTCAATATGGCAGACCGTTCATGCCACTGTTTGCTCTCACCATACTGGCATTTGTCTCTCAAGGGACGTACAAATCATGGTCACAAATTTACAGAATTTATATTTTTTGATAATTCATTCTTGAAGGAAAAAATATTATCTAAAGATCATAATGGTGAGAGCAAACAGTGGCATGAACGGCCTGCCATAGTTAAGTCCAAATTAAAGTCAATTTTAGTCTTTGTGAAACACCCCCCTGAACTGCACCTGCATGGGATTAGAGTTGTGCAAATTCAAATCAATGTTTCTATGCTGGATACAAAATTAAAGAGTAAAGTGGACGAAACCATGCGTCTAGATGATTTCGAAAAGGGTCATTTGAAGAAAATAAAAATCAATATGTTATTCTTACATGCACCTCATCTCCATTCTGTCTGTTTCAGAGTGATGTGAACGTACTTCAGGTCCGTCTGCAGATTGATGGTGCGAAGCTCACTTTGGCGGCAAACAGCAAACATGGATTCCACGTTCACACCTATGGCAACATCAGCGGTTCATGCTCGACCACCGGCGGACATTACAACCCTGATGGCGTAGATCACGCCAGCCCAACTTCAGCCCAGAGGTAATGAAATCAACGATTTTCTCATTTCCAGTTAAAAAGATGTTTTGTTGTAAGGGTAGGCTGAATCAACGAAGTAGAAACTTGAGATTGACCTAAAATGAATGTTTGTGCATAGCGTATACTATATATATATATATATTTTTTTTTTTAAGAGAGGGTACAATATTCCTAAAAATCTGTTGACACCCCCCCCCCAAAAAAAAAAGAGGAAAGAAAAAATAAGGTCATTCTCTGACAAACAGAAAAAATGGACTTAAATAAAATAAAGGTCATCATTCAAAGGAGGGGGCACATTTCTGGACTTGTTCGGTGAGATAGTCTATAGTAAAGAGCAGTGATGCATGCTCTACAATTTTCTCGAACAGGTCCACAGACTTGGGCGTGGCTCTTCAATAGTGGGCGTGGTATCTTCGATTCAATTTGACTATCACAAATGAAAATGGGGGCGGGCGGGAAAGATGTATAGAGAGGACTATAGAGAGAGATGGAAGAAGACGATCATGTTCAGGGAAACCAGAGATTATTCAGTCGAAGGATCTTCATAAAAGAGTCTGAATATAAAAAGAATATTATTGCTTTTTTCCCTTGTATCTATTTTTTGGGGGGCATTTTCTATACAGGCATGTTGGCGACCTAGGTAATGTTCAAGCAGACGCCTCAGGGAATATCGATGTGAGTTTCAACGATACTTATGCATCTCTGACAGGAGCAAAGGCTGTCATGGGACGAGCATTCGTGGTAAGGTGTTATGTTCTTTTAATATGAATAAGAATGACAGAGAAAACGAAGACGATGTAGAAAGAGAGAGAGAGAGAGAGAGAGAGAGAGAGAGGGGTAAAGTGGAAGAGGAGGGATGCTGAACTGAGAGGTGGAGGGGGAATGGGTGGTCGGTAAATATAAGTTGGAGGTGAGCAGATAGGAACCAAATAGTCTGACCCTATCAAGAAAGCTGAAATTTGGTCAAGTTCAATGGCGGAACGATGTGATAAAAAATCGTGTACTTTGAGTTACCCATGCATGTTCCTCTACACCCGGGTTGAAATCGAATGTCCCTACGCCAACTAAACATTTATATTATTATTGTTGTTGTTGTTGTTGTTGCTTATCAAAGATTTTGACAAAAGCCTGTGAAAATATATGAAATATTTTGTTGTGGTTATCAGATACTTTTCACATACCTTAGCCCACGACTCCCCCCTCCCCCCCCCAAAAAAAAGTCCTGAATCCGCCGCTGTACATGTAGGAGCAAATTCTCGAGTGTGGATTATACACTTTTTATTTTATTTTATTTAAGCATTCTTAATTTTGTTTTTATCTATTAGTACACTGCAGAGCTATATCAAATCGTATTTTGAAATAATTCTTTCTCGCTCTTGTCGTCAGTTTCATGCAGGAGAAGACGATCTAGGTCTGGGAGGTAACGCGGGCAGTCTGGCGAGCGGCAACGCCGGACCTCGATTGGCTTGCTGCGTCATCGGCTGGGCTACTGGCACAAATTGGGCTAACTAAGTAATTCTTGTTCTCTAATTACAAAGATATCTCTAAAATTCACCCATGCGTACATTTATATTACTCTTTTGCACATTTTCTACAATTTTTTGATATCTACACATTAGTATGATTTGGTGTCAGATGGAACAACTAAGTACCAATCCTGTGACAGAATGTTACGATTTTTTGGTCGAATATGGAACATGCTTGTCCTACCTATCCAGTGGTGTAATGTACTCAGGGGCGGACTGGGACTAAAATTCGAATGGGGGATTTCGAAGCAAACGGCCCACTCAACATATCGGCCGGCCCTCAGACCACAAAGCGACCGACCCTCAAGCCAAAATATTGAGTGGGACCGTGGGGAAAACTCCCCAACTCCCAATGGCCAGGCCGGCCCTGTGTTATGATCAGAGAAAAAATATGGTGATATGGGGTCTTTTGAATTTTACCTATGTTACGTAAGTTATCCCTCGGTCAAAATTAACGAAATTAAAATTATTGAAGAACAGGTTAGTAAAAGTCCGTCGGACCAATAAGATTTGATAAATTCCAATTACATTTCACTTCTAATTGTACATAGTGTCTTAGTATTCTGTTAAAAACTTTATTCAATTTATTTCATTTACTATGTTATTTATAAGATATCATGTATAACATGTATATTTCATTCTATAAAAAGTAGCACCTATATTGCTGTTATTTCCATGCGACTGTTAAATCATTAATGTAGTATACTGTATGCTATGTTTCATGTCTCATCAATAGTATCAGTCGAAATTTCTGTAATGAATAGTTATCAGTCTAAGCCTTTTATTTTAAGCATAATATAACAATTTCTTCTGTGAAAAATAAAACTTGAATATTAAATTGGTACAAAATGTGCTTAAACAATTATTGGCAAGAAAACACACTCACAAAGAAACACGAAAATAGATAGTCTGTCAGTACAAATTGAATTCAATTGACCTAAGAGGTTTGTTATACCAAAAGAGAGAGAGAGAGAGATACAGCTAAAGATCTGTTCTTATTTCACAAAGATTGAACACAACTAATCACAGCATAATTATCACATTGATCTAGATGCAAATGTAACAAAAAACTGTAAGTTATTTGCAAGTTGAATTGAATAAAAAGAGAAAAATTATGCAAACAAAACAGTGGGTGTTTCATCAAAATCAGACGAAAAAAAGAAAGTTATGGAATTATAAAGTTTCGCATAATATCATGAAACAGTGATATGTATCACATAAGCTCTATATAAATTAGCGAGTTGATTATATCATCCCCTCACTTTTGTCTATCCGTTTTGTATACAAATGTAGCAAAAATATTTTTCTGCTCTGCGAATGTAAAACATGGCTTGAATCCTCATGGAATATGTGCAAAAGGACAATTACCATATAAACAAAAATCAAGGAGGTGTGTCTCCCAAAAAGTTGAAATTTCATAAGCAAAACATTGTTTGAAAGCTGACTGTAATCATTTGGAAACAGAACAGTGAAGCATAACTAGAAGACTCCTGAATAATTTCTGATGATTTCCGCCACAGATGTGATAAGTTATGACGAATACATGTGCATAATATTACAAGTCATATTGTATTAGTCATTTGTTAAGCATAATGTCTTATGAACAGGAGACAATCTTCATCTAAACCTAGTCATTGTTTCATCAATAACAAAATTACCGAGTTCAACAAATTGAAAGGACCGATTGTTGTCAAATTATTTCCAAATGATGACGATCTGCCATTCACTAATGTATTAAGTAATTTTGTTTAGAAACTAAGAGTTTGTGAGTAATGGATATTATTGTGATCAAACAGGTAAATGCATAGGCGTAGCCAGGGGCACAAGGGCCACTCGCACCCCGTTCATCTGCCAAAAACAATCATCCACGGAACTTTGGTGGTCAAGACCGTTACCTTATACCCCTTCACGGTACACCTTTACCCCTACCCCCTATACCTAAGGTCCTCAACCCCCCCTCCAAAAAAAAAGTGCCCCTCCCCCACCGTTCAACAAGTCTGGCTATGCCGGTGGGTATAAATGACAGTTAAACATGAATATTGCACTAATGGGTCATCTGCTGGGTTTGACATGCTGAATGAAACATGCAGAGAGAGGGACCTGGGGTGTTTCATCAACTATAATTGATTTCTATCTTAAAAATCAATTTTAAGATCAATTTTATGGCTTGATGAAACACCCTCTGGCAGAGGCCAACGACATGGCTCTTGCATTAATTTCCTAGATGCAAAACATGCAGTAATGTGATGACTAGAAAATTGATGATGATTTTTTTATAAATAATTCACTATCCCCATTCTCAGAACTAATGATGTGAACCTTTGTATTAAGTGCAGTAGAGTACATGTATTAATGTAGTAGCTACATGCGCTAAATAATCATTATTATCATAAACTTTGTAAGGTAGTATACCGGCACAATGTAACTGATATATTATAATTGAAACATCTTCTTTCAAATAATCAGATAGACACTATATTATATAGTGTAGAACCTCTGAGTCTGAGAAATAACACCCATAACCCATTCCAAATAATTGTGCTTCTCGTGCTATTTTGTGAAATATTGGATTGTATCAGGTTTTAGTTGACGCAGGCTTGCTATTTTCAGCTTCAATTCGATCTTTATAATATGTATTCCACACCGTATGGTACCGGTTAACTTTTTGGGGATGTACGTTGTTTATTATGTCATAATACTGCACAGGAAATAAATTGATATATAACACATACACGTTTGGATTTGAATGTTAATTGAATTGACGAGTTAAAAGCATAGTGGTGCCATGAGTTGTAACACTTGTATATAGAGCATAATATTATGAGAGAAAACGGGTGTGAGGTAATATTGTTGTATGACTGTTTGGAGTCAGAAGGTCACATATACTTTAACACATAGTTAACACCCTTCTGGCTTCAAACACATTTTCTTTTTAATGATGTAACCATGCTTTTAACGTCAGTTTGCAGGAAGGCAGAAAATATGACAGCTTCGGGATTTAAAGATCCAAATATAACAGTTAAATTTTCGTGCAATGTCTGGTTTTCATAATAATAATAGTGCCATATCACAAACACTTTTATTCCCTTTTAAAATCATGGGCCTAAGTAGATACAATATCGTCCGTGCATTCTGTAAAACATTTTATTTACAAAAAGTAATCAAATATAATTGTTTGTAAAGGCATGTGGTAATTGCGTAGAAAAAATAATCACCTGTCATATTTCCGTGTTTTCAAGTGTGAGGTCAAAAAGTGGATAAGGAGGCTAGGCTGATTGTGAAAAATATATGGCACATGTGTTTTTAACTGTAAAGACTAAGATATTTAAAGGGACTGTTTAGTTAGATATTACATATTTTTACTCACACGTTATATAAGGCTGTGAGTGGGGAAGAACTGCGTTTGCTCGCAAAATTTGATCATGTTGATACTTGGCAAAAAATGTCAGCCGACCCCGGAGAAATTATATGCCCGTATGCCTATAATTTACACAAAGAATATGTACACGGATGGAGAAAACATGAATATTGGTGATACTAATAGTTTGAGGAGGAGTGAGAAAATGAGAAGGGAAGGAGACTAAGAGGAAGAGAAGAAGGAAGAGAGAAGAAGTGATGAGAGAGATACGGGGACAGCATTAGCGGAAAACTGAAAAATGTTGACGGGGCACGGGGGTTAAGAGGGGCTTATGCCCTTAACTTTTTTCAAAGATCTCGAAAAGGTACCCCTTCGTAATGAATAAATCCCCTCCCACGTGAGAACTAAGTTGTTCCCTGCTTGACGTAAGACCCTTTCTTCATCTAATTCATCATTGTTTTATATATACCCCCATCATAAAAAAGACGGATGCCCTTTCTATAAAAGATAGGATGCCAGTTTCTCTAAGTTTACATCGGTCCATTATGTCGATTGTAATACAGAAATAACCTAATAAGTAATAACTAAGCCAAATATGGCTTTTCGACATTGATGCTTGATTTTTTATGCCCCTGTTTTCTCAATTTTATCTACGATCGAGTGCCATCAGGCATGGTCCTATAGCATCGCTGGATTAAAGTAAAGTAAAGTATGACTGCATAAGTGACAATTTCAGATGGCGATTCCACCTGGTTTTTGTCTTTATATATACCGCTTTTTTAAACAGTGCCCTTTTTGACGATAACACTATCCTCAGCTCCTTTGATAAAATTTCCACCTATCCTGTGTATAGGGAGAGAGATAAGAAGAGAGAAAGAGAGCGAGAGAGATCATGAGAAAGAAAGAAATAAGGGGGAGGGGTACGTGCATCTCCCTTTCCTTTGATGTCTGTTTTTTGTCCGACTCTCTTTTCAACTATTCGTTTTTGGGCTATGCATGCATTTTATTTTATTCACGACTCACGAGACAAGTAGAAATAAGATCCCACCAGACCTGAAATTATGAAATGGCAGTATTTGTATATCCTGCCATTTTTGTAGACACCCTCCCACCCCGCCCCCGGTGCAACACAGTAAGTATACCGTGCATGCAACACAGACTCGACTTTCAACATGGCGAAATCCGTAGGAACCGGAATTCTGAGGAGAGTTGCTAATTTTGCTGTTTTCAATGGAAAAGGAGGTCTTTTCAGGGTATGTTGTAATATTTAGCCATTTTTATCAGTACTATCTTATTGATACAGTATGTAAGTGAATGAAATGTCTGAAATTAAGGGTAATTGAAGGAATCTATAATAAAAATAATCGCACAGTCCCACATGCATGAAGTTATGTAAGTTCTATTAGATCTAGTATATTAGAATAAGTAACATGTTCTCATACAAATATGGTAATATAGAGCACAGTGTATGATTTACCGACATATGCTATTTGTAAAGAATAAAAAGAAGAAAACTCACTTATTTCTTCTTTACTAACCCAATAAAAGATGATATAGCTAGCAGTAGCAGCGGTTGCCGGTTGTATACTAGAATAGTCTATTAGCCTACTAGACTATAGTTTATACTATTATTATTAACTACATGTATAGACTTTATAGTATAGACACACATACTGACATAGACATAAATAACCGTCTGGTATGGGTCATTCTTTAATAAAACTGACATTTGTTGACATTCCCCAAACACAGACGGTAACCCATACGGCTCGCACAGGGGGTAGAGATTGAGCCGATTCTGAACCACTTTTGGCAAAGAAACTTTCTCCCCCGATTTTCTATATTTTAATTTAGATCTAATTTTCTGATTTATAAATCAGATAGAAAAGAACTAGACCTAGATCTTTGTATATTTTTCTCCTATGTACAGTTATCAAAGTTTGATTACCTATTTCCAAATGCGAAATTTACGGACTTACTTTATACGAGTTCTCCAATTTCTATATCAGAACCAGTGAAAAGATACATTCATGCATTCAAACTGGTAATCTATGACATGAACTGGCCGATATGTTTCCGGGTCAACTTGCCAAAACAAAGCCAATGGCCAATCAGAGCCCTCGTTTGATATTGGGTTTATGAATATTCATATATCACTGGGTCAAGCCTTCTCGGATTAATCATTAATTTAGGATCTAAATGAGCAAGCTATCGTAAGTCAAAGTAGATATTTCTGTGTTATTATTAATTTTCAATAAGATTCAGTGTAATATTGCAGCCAAAGTGGATATATGAAGATGTAAAGAGTGAAAAAAACTTGTTGCATATTTCATTCATCTCGGTCTGGCCGAACCGAACCATTCCTTCCACACACTACCCATAGGACGTACTTCAGTCTATGTATAGAGGCGGTCAGAGGAGCAAGATGTAATCTCAGCGGAACAACCGCCGATATGAGAGACTGAAGCTTTCGGTCTAGGACACACATAGCATAGCTGCATTACTATCCTGGCTGTGTATTAAAACCTGTTCTATTGATTCTCAACATTTCAAACACCACTGTACAAAACTCAACTGATTTCACTCAAAATCGGTAATTTAGTGACAATTGATGACACATAAATAGCAGTAAAATACAATTTTTTCAACTCACCAATGTTAGAAAGAATATTTTAAAAATTAAAATCGTGAGTCTACTGTCCAATTTGCTTACAGCCACATCGGCATCATTGTGTGCATTTGTGTGTTATTTGTGTATTGACTATTCATGTGTGCAATTGCTGCCTATTAGCACGTAGTGCAGCGCTAGAGGTCAATACGCATTAGCATCGACTCTCTATGCTTTGCTGGAGTGACTATAGAGGGTCTAGTAATGAGTTTTGAGAATCGATATACATAGAGGGTGTCTTAAATCTTGTTTTATCACTCACAAAGTATCGTAATGCTGCTATGAATGAGATGAGATCTATATCCGAAGATCTTTCCAATCCATGTGAATTAAATAGTAGAAATAAATAGTACATAGTCTAGGTCTACTACAGAATAGCAAGATACAACAAATAATGAATTGCAAGTATAAGAGAAGAAAAGAAAACAATGTCGCATTATGTAAATGGATATGGGTTTTAAAAAAGGAGAACACATGTAAACAACATGAATCTGCAGAGGGTGCTGTGCAAATGAATACAATTTAAATGATGCTTGCAACTTCTAAAAACAATTAAGGGTGGCTAGTTATCATGGATCTGATTTTGATTGAAAAGAATCAATGTATACTATATAGAGTTATAATAAGTGTTATAATGATTGTTCATCTGATCTACCGGTATTCAGTTTTTTTCTTCTGCTTCCAAAAGATTTGTTTTCTTCTCATGAACCTACAGGTTGCTACTCCCTCTCTGTATGAAGAAAGGAAACAATGCATGAGCACAGGGGTAAGTTCTCTAAAGGAAATTCAGTCTCCAAAATAAAGGACGATTATCCACTGATAGTTGTTTTGGTGGAAGCAGAATAATCAGAGAGATTTATGAAGGTTTCAGCTTTATCAGACAAAGAATGAGGAAGTTATGACTTTGTTAAGGATAAGATGACTAATGACATGGGAAATCCTTTTGGAAGTACAGTGTCAGGGAGAATAAGAACATGTAAGAGTGTTACAATGAATTGGAGAGTTGTCCCACTAACACAAATCACCATGACTGAATTGAAAATGGGAGGTTTGTCATAAACACTAGGAATCGCGACTTTGCGATACGTAACTTTCTAATTTGTTTCTCTGAATTTTCTGTTTTCATTCAGGCTAACTCTCCATGAAAGGTCAATAAGAGAAAGAGAAATCAACCATACTAGATTTTATTTTTGCCATTTATTATCTTTCTATCTTATCAATCAATCTATCTATCTTTCATTTTATTAACATGCTCATTGATTTCTGTATTTAGTAAGTTGAAATTGAATCATGTTAGCTCATAGAGGCTTTTAGTATAAGTGCTGACTGCTGACATCACAGTTAGTAACTGAAAGGAAAACTGTCTTCACATTTCATGCTTGTACATATTTTGACTTCTGAGCTGTTGTACTTGTTATATAATGCACTATTGAATACATTTTATCAAAGACATTAGTTTAGTTTGATGAAGCTCTTCATATGATTCAAATTTTTACCCTTTTCAGGTATCTGTAACAGAAAAGGTGATATTGTGTTATAAGTAGGCTTATAAGTAGTACTTGTTATTAGCATGCTGGGTGAGGTGTAAATATAGTGATGACATTGAGAAAACTAGGATTAATCTAATTAGGGAAATACTAAGATATAGTGTAACAGTGTACAGTAAGCATGTACATGTATGTTTTGTGTATATTTTGCTATATTAGATACTAAATGTCTGCAAGTACATGTACATAACACAGTGTAACAAAAAGACAATCTTAATAAATCCAATGATTATAGGGGTTACAGGGAGGGGGTGGGGGGTGTTAGGGGTCTCTTTTGTCACCCAAGGTAGCCTTTCTTTAAAATATAAATTATTTGTTTAAATATTAAGTTACATTCAGTTTCCCTACATGATTTCACACTACCACCAGTGGCGGATCCAGGGGGGGGTTGCCCCTCCCTAGAAAAAAACATGTAAAAACACCCTTTTTGGGAAAAAAGAAGATGGGCCCCCTCCCCTGGTGCTCAAGGGGTGGTGGTGAAATTTTTCTTCAATTTTGAAGGCAAAAAAAATTGTGCTCACCGCCCCACTGAGCGAAAAATCGACCGGCACGACTTTCAAATTTTCAATTTTCGAGGCCCCCAAAATAAAAAATTTGCTTACTACCCCCCACTGAGCAGAAAATCGGCCGGCACGGTTTTCAAATTTTCGCACGAAGTGGGCCCCTTTTTCGGCCCCCTCTCTTGTCGCCGGCTGGATCCGCCCCTGACTACCACTAATACCTTTTTACAAGCAATATTTATGGGGCTAGGGGCCACTCAGGCTAGGGGCTATAGGGGGGATTTAGTCCCATCTAGTTTCTTGAGCTAGCCCTATCCCCCCTCCCTTATGTTGACACTTGATGTTTACACAAGGGGGCTAGCCCCACTTTCTGTCACTGGCCTGGCAATTGCAGGGATGACCCCTGTAAAGCTTTCCTTCAGTAGTTCCTCAATAGTGAAAATTATAAGTTCATCAGTTACACTCCAGGGATGATAACTTTCAAGATTGAACAGAAAGCATGTGACTTAGTATATTAGTGCTAACAGCTAGAGAAATAACATGCTAAGAATAGTCTTGTGCTAGTAAAAAGATAAAACTGGACTACAAATTTCAAGTGTAAAAATATAATCAGCTTCCGACAAATTTTATACAGAATATTTATACTTTCTCTGTATAGTATTATACTTTTGCAGGTATTTCCTTTTCTTTTGGGGTTGCTCTTCTTCCAAACATCTCCTTGTTTACAATGTGATGTTTAAATACTAATTTTGTTGAGAGTAAAATTAGGGAGAAAAGGACCATTTGTTTATTATCAACATTTTACCTTACATAATTTATTATATTTAAAGATTAATATAAATTCACTACAATCCTTTCATTACTATTTCTAGAGGTTAACCAATTTTAAAGTAAGTTCTTTGATATATCTATCCATTTCATTGTAGAGCTCCATGAATTGTGATCATTGCTATTTCTTCATCCCAAATGAGCTAATTGATCCTATCCTTTGACTTAGAAAGCTTTTGAAATTATTTTTTTTTTTAAATTTGAGCTCAATGCTTTAAATTCAAAGCCTGCCTGAATATTTCACATGGGAGTAATGTAATTTTGTGCACTTTTGAGTCTTCATTTAACATTCTTGTCATTAAAAAAAAAATTGCTGTACTTTTCAAATTCTTGCATGCTAATTAAGAGTTTACAAATTGGTAATGGAAATGACATTTCAAAATTCAAAAGACATGTTCTTACTTTAATTTAAATTGATTGTACAAAACATTTTGCATGGGATAAAACTTAACAATTCTTATTTATTCTTACTTTAATTTAGCCGAAGAAGCATTAGCATGGCCTTGTACCTAACACTAAAGAATACCTGAGATGTGTAGGCCTACCGTACATATTCTACAAATAATGGGTATTTTAGTTGGATGTACATCATTAAAGAAACACTAAGATAGACATAAATTCATGCCATTCATTTACAAAGCAAAGAAAATGCTTGTTGTTTGTTGGTTTAGGTAATCATAGTGTTGTGAGATAATGATTCCATCAGAGTGCTGTCATTGCACCCATATTAAATGTTTGCTGTGTCTCCAGCCCACCAAGAGGCATTGCTCATAAGGGGTGGGGTGGTTGTAATACCCCTGCTTCAAAATTTCTGTCTTCAAATCTGTTTTAGATGTAAGCAAATTTATGATTGCGTTGTATATTTTTATATTACTTATATTTCTTATCTTCTGCCTGCTAATTTGGTCTGATCCCCCTCCCCCCCATTCAAAATGTTGTAGTGACGCCTTGGTTGTGTCATAAACTGCCAGTTTGGAACATGAAATCGCATGTACATTGCATTTGGTACTGAATGTGGTGCATATAGAATTTTTTGGAGTGATATTGGTCATAATTTTTTCTTACATATTCTAGAATCATACATCATGAAAATGCATTGTGCACTGTCTGTTTTCCAACTTGAAGTGTTTAACAATTTCCATTTTTCTTTTGTGAATGCTGTGAATGCTTATTATCTTTAATGAATGACATGACAGGAGCGAGACATTGTTCAACACATGGTAAGGTTTTTGCTACTAGCTGTCAAGCTTTTTCCCCTGTAAATATGCTGTACATGTTTGTGTGTAATTTAACACCTTAAAACCTGTAATTATCACAGGGACAAATCCAGGAATGTGGGAGGTGCAGTCTCAGTATTTCATGTAAAAAAAAGAGTTTTGCTCTCTTTTCTCTCAATTTTAAAACAATGTCTAAGTTTGGCTCTACGGATCGAGGTGCGCCTCCTGCTATTTCACAATCCTGGATTTGCCACTACTCTCTTCACATGTGCATGCTATATGTCTAGATTTCAAAGCAATTCATCCACGCTTGGTGACTTTGCCTTTCTGTTTGATATAGCTCAGTCATTGCATCACACTTTACTTTGAACTTCTTACATTGATATTAGAACAGTGAAAGTCATGACTGTCTCTGCATACATAAATTCCTGAGTAAATCCACAGTAGAAAAAATCTGCACAAAATTATTCAAAGTTGATTGACCCTATTTGAGTTTTTTTAAATATCTGTACAGCTAAAAAGTGTCTTCATTGCTAGGAAAAAAAATTAAGAACACAGTATTTAAATAAACATCATTGCTGAAATGCTATGCATTCTGAAAAGATATAATTTCAACTAGAAATGAGATGTGAAATAAATGAAATTCTCTAAGCAATTTTGTTAGCAACATTAATTTGATGTCAGAGCCTTCCATGTTCAAATAAATGTAGATTTTTCACATTTTCTATAAAATTTTTCCATAAACTTTATGTAAAACCTTACCCCTACAAGTCAACAGCAATATTAATAAGTGGACATAGCACTAATACATACATGTACCATGCAAAACTCTTGCAAAAATGTAATTTTCTTACCATGCATGTGATATTGCCCTCCTGTTTCCCCATCTTATTTTCCTCTCTCTCCCTTCTCAGCACCACCTGCCTGTATCATGTGATTCCTTCTGCTAATTATTCATATGCCACTGCTTTCAATTTATATTTAAAACTTGTTATCTTTCCCTATAATTTTACTTGATATGCCTGCTTATTTATGTCATAGTTTCTCCATTTCATTATTTTTTTCATGCAGTCAAAGATTGTTTTTCTTTGTATTTTATTTGTGCTTAGAGATTCTTTCCTTATTAATTAATTTTTAGTGAACCTGGGATTTACTAGATTATACAGGGATATTTGTACACATTGCCTTTGTACACCCTGTTTCTCCATTTCTTTATTACTTTGTTAGTATTCTATCAATTTTCCAGTTTTCAAGTTCTTGCTTATCCTTGCTTAGAATTGTATAAAGTTTTACAAAAGTAAATAATATTATTAAAAGCTACACATTCCCAATTTGAATTTTTGAATACATGTAATATTGGAGCAATTCCTGATTCATAGCTAAGTTTTGTCTTCTAAATATGACAGTAATACAATGTAGCATAAAGGGTGTCAGTATAATGATATGGAGATGTAGTCATACATGTAAATGAAACAACTTTCAAATGGAGATGGTTTCATTATTTTCCATGTAACATAGATTGTCTCCATTTGAGTTATCTTGGGTGCCTTATTCAATGGATTAAAGTGATGCAAATTGATAGCGACTATATGAATTATGGTAGGCAGGCCTGCTTAGATTTCATCAGGACAGTAATCACAGTATACATTACTTGAACAATTAAAAGAGAAAGAGAGAAGAAATAAGATACTGTCACAAACTGTGCAATGAATTGTGATTGCAATAACTATCTCGGGCCATGATAGCAATCTGTTGGTTTCTTGTTACTCCGTTCATTAGCACCATTCTTGTGCACCCTTCATCACTCAACTTACATGTAGAAAGGCACCGACTCAGACACCTGTATATATATATATCGATAAACAGTTTTAAACACGCAATGACAAACCACTGTGTCTTTTTCACCTGCAATGATGTATTGTCCATGTATGTTGGGATTATTATATACCCTGATATCTTTAATAGTCACGGCAGCAAGACCGATACCAGAACATCAGACCATATGCAACGTACATTAAACTACCCCAAATGGCCAAAAATGGGTCGGTTTGGAGTCCCTATGGCAGTATGAGATTTACTGTCAGGTACATGTGTACAAAATGCTTATTAGGCTGGATTTCTAGTTTGTTATCTCCATCTCCATTGTTTTTTAAATGTTTATCACTTGTTTATATATTCTACCATATGTTTTAATCAATGATAGTAATGAGATTATTGAATAGGATGATTTATGAAACCGGCATATTTCAAAATTTTCTTCTTGATCAATCAAGTGTTACAGTGAATGAATCCATAGCTCTTCTAATTTACAATATAAGATAGCCTTGATTACGCTACTGTTATATAAAATTAAGCATAATTGCGATCTCATATGCAGGATTTCTCGTTTGTTATTTTCATCTCCATTGTTGTTTAAATGTTTATCACTTGTTTATATATTCTACCATATGTTTTAATCAATGATAGTAATGAGATTATTGAACAGAATGATTTATGAAACCGGCATATTTCAAAATTTTCTTCTTGATCAATCAAGTGTTACAGTGAATGAATCCATAGCTCTTCTAATTTACAATATAAGATAGCCTTGATTACACTACTGTTATATAAAATTAAGCATAATTGCGATCTCATGCCTTTTTAGCTCATCCGGCCCGAAGGGCCCGATGAGCTTATGCCATGGCGTGGCATCCGTCGTCCGTCCGTCCGTCCGTCCACAGTTTTCAAAATGCTTCTTCTTCGTTATTTTTCAACCGATTTTGTTTCTGATTGTTTCATATGATAGGGCTAGGAGGGGGATTTAAAACTTCTACACAGAATCGTGAAATTCATTATCTATGCTAATTTATGCAAATTTATTCGAAATCACAAAAATGCTTCTTCTCCTTCATTTCTCGACCGATTTTGATTTGGTTTGCTTTATCTGGTAGAGCTAACTTTGGTACACTAAACTTCTACACAGAATTTTAAAATTGTTCTCCATTAGTTAATTATGGTAATTTATGCAAATTTATTCCAAAAATAACAAAAATTGCTTCTTCTCCTCATTTCTTGACCGATTTTGATTTGGTTTGCCTTATCTGGTAGAGCTAAATTTGGAACACTAAACTTCTACACAGAATTTTGAGATTTTGCTCCATTGATTATTTATGGTACTTTATGCAAATTTATTCCAAAAATAATTTAAAAATCACAAAAAATGCTTCTTCTCCTTCATATTGTGACCGATTTTGATTTATTTGCTTTATATCATAGAGCTAACTTTGGTACACTATACCTCTACGCAGAATTTTGAAATTTTTCTCCATTAATTAATTATGGTAATTTATGCAAAATTTATTCCAGAAAAAAAAAAATTGCTTCTTCTCCCTCATTTCTTGACCGATTTTGATTTGGTTTGCTTTATCTGGTAGAGCTAAATTTGGTTTACTAAAATTCTACACAGAATTTTGAGATTTTGCTCCATTGATTAATTATGGTAATTTATTCAAATTTATTCCAAAAATAACAAAAATGCTTCTTCTCCTTCATTTCATTTTTAAAGTTTTGTGCAAAATATTAGGATGATTATTTGCAAATTTGATCCCTCACAGAAAACACTTGATTTGTGGATTAAAAAAAGGAGAAAAGAGAGGTTGAAAATTAAATGTTCAGAATGCATTTTGTTTTCAGCAAAGCGCTACTCCCGGGCGTTACTAGCGCAAGGCCAGGATAGGCATGGCAATCACACTGCATACCCCCCCCCCCTTGCACACACACTTTGGATAAGTAGAACTATGGTAGTAGGGTCCATGGTAGAACAATGCTCACAGTTATTGTTTATGCTGGTGGCCCAATCTGGCAAAAATATAACAATTTTATAAATGATAGGAAATATCAAGAAATGATGACTATTTATACCTCTGTCCTTTTCTTATCATAATAAAAGGTGAGTATGTTTACATTTATCTCTTACTAAGTTCGAGTCCTCCTTGTCATAAAACTATATATTTTTCAACGAATTTTCATTCCATTTCCATTAGTTTCTATTTAATCTTGTACAGCTAAATGAAATTATGTCCCTTCCAGGGCATCAAATTTTTATTTTTTGACCAGTTCAAAAGTGTACCACATAAAATTTACGATATTTGTTGTTGCGAGATGCGGATGAGCGCTACGTCATTGACGTTCTGGTTTTGTTTTGGTGCCACGCAGACTTCTGTGTCAAATGCGCGTGGCTAAGACAATGCTTACAATAGGTATGTGCTAGTGCGCACAGGGTATGATGCAAATATAAACTCATTTGACCAATCGATACCAAGTGGTGAGTTTGGGGAAATTAAAACCCCTTGGGTAAATATAACCCCCTTCAGCAGTCCAAAAAATGTTATATTACAACACCCTACCAGTCAAAATCTGTATACTACTTCATTTTCATATAAGAAGATTTAGGGCAATGATATTATATTGTAATAACTATTTTAATCATGGAAATAATGAGTTGATCCATTTTGTTTATGTTTTGAAGTTAGAATATTCAAAATATTTTATTAGAAATCCAGTAACTGGCCCAACATAAATGAAAGAAAACAAAGCAATTTAGGTGATTCTATTTGAATTTCACCTGCCTTGTAGTGGAAGAAGGGAAAACAGTATATGAATAGTGCTGGATCATTGTTGTGGGCATCTTGCTTTTATCAACAAAAATCAAAAGAAATCTGACAACTAGATCTTGGGTTCTATCAGTATACACGGGCTCTAAACATGTAATACATGTGATAGGCACTATCTGTTGTTTAAAATGCCTGCTGTAGAGGGTACCTTGTAGAACAAATCTACCCCATCCATCACATGTCAGTTAATGAACTTTATTAGATCTACAACTTTTTGTAACCCTACAGTAAACTCTATTTACATGGGGAGATAACTCTCCTGAAAATTGCCATCCCATTAGGGGAGGTGTGAAGCTCTGCTGAAATGGCATCCAAGTCAAGATATTGCAGGTTGCAGTGTACACACATGAGCTGTACATGTTTGTGCTCTCTGCTTGAGGTCATTGCTCTTTTGTGTGTATTGATGTCTATAGTTCTGTTTTGAAATGCTTTGATAGTGTTCTTTTTATTGATGACTTATATGTTTAACACATATCATTTAATCACTCAATTAGAAAAATGGAAGATAAGAAATTTGTGGAGAATATGGAGTTATGAAAATGAAACTTGTACATCACATTGTATTGATTTGCATGAAAGATGGCTCCATTTTATTAAGGGGGGGGGGGGGTTTCTGGAGAAATGAATGAAGATTGACATCTGTGATATTAATATTAGGATGGAAGGCTGATAAATGATACATATTTTGCTTTTATCCTCGTTTTATGCATGTTTAAATGAATGAAATTTGGTAGTGGCATTTCTTTGAAATCATGAATATATAAATCTATCTGTATGTCTCTTTTAGGCTTTTCAGAAGCATTTTATGCAGAAATCTACTATTTAGAACTGTTCACAAATATAAATTTATGAATACTATTTGCATAAATTATAAACTATTAATAAAAACTAAGATTTTTAACACAGATACCTAATTAATGTCATCTTGGATTATCATAACATTTGCTCAATCTTTGTTTTAAACTATATTTCAACTACTTATTCACACTATACAAATTGTATACATGATTTCCCATTGACTTTCATAAGTCATTCCTTAACGCTACATCATTTCATATTTTATATCATATTTCAAATATATTCAGACAGATTTCCAATAATGGTGACATGTCATAGTAATCTTGAAAGAAGGATATATATTAAAAGTTCACAGAGTTTGCACATTGATTATTCTGGATAAATAGTTATGTCATTTCAAAACATAGCTATATGAAATATGATATTTCATAATATGAATATGAGATAGGAAACTCAACTGTTGTTTTAAAAAAAAGCCTCCTATTAGTTTAATTAGTAAAAATTTGTTGTGATGTTCATAATATTCTTATTTCAGAATGGAATATTCTTTATGAATGTCATTCCGTAAGCCTTTCTTGTTGTATTATAGTGAAGGCATAGTTGTGGGTAATCCAAAACTCTACTCTGTGTGCATCGTTGAGTTAACTTTCCATGTGGGAGAACTTTTCTTTAAAAAAAGAAAGCTCTTGATATACGTGTAATTCAAAAAAAAAATTGTGAATTTTCAAGATAACATATCCAATGGCTGTAAATGTCAATGCCCAATGGTTATGTCAGTGTTTGTTCATTCCAGTTTATTGAATTTTGTTGAAAATTTCTATTAACCACTGAATCCCAATCCACTTTCTCTCCATATGCTATTTCCCTGCAAGAATGCATGTTGTATTATTTCCTTTCACATTTCATATATCATAACAGGCTCTCTCCTTCCTGCCTAACAGGGCATTAACCAAATCTGTGCTTGTATGATTTTTGATAGGTGAGGAATCTTTCAAAATGCTACATGTTTATAACTGTTTGTCATGCTAATCATGACCTTTGACCTCTCATCTTTAGCCTCCTCCAGCATGTTATGGAGGCAGACATACAGTCACTCTCATCCCAGGAGATGGTATTGGTCCAGAGCTGATGCTGCATCTCAGAGAAGTGTTCAGGTATGATGGACAGTCACACTGTAACCCCTCCCCACCTCTTGGGCGATATAAAGAGCTGGTCGCACATCACAGTATACAAATGATGCATGCGCATGAGTTCATTATACTATCTATCCGCACTCGAGTTGAGGCTGTGTGTATTTATTGCACGAAGCCGTTAGGCTGAGTGCGATAGATACACACAGCATCAACGAGGGCGGATAGATCGTATAATGAACGAATGAAAACATGCATCATTTGTTTTATTCAACGAAACTCCTAGATCCTTGTTATTTGATGTAAAAAGAAATTCAATCAAGATTGTTTCGTGACAGTATGGCTGACAAATAAATCTCAAGTTTAATAAGGCTTAATTTAGTGTGCACACATAGCTACCGGTATAGTAAGCGCACGTACCTCTATACCCATTTACGCATAGTGCTGTGCAAGAATAGGCCCATGCACACACAGTATTAAGCGTTCTCACCTCTATGCGCACTAGCTGCGCATCATGTACATGCACTAAAAAAACGAGTGATAGTATGGAAACTATTGCACGCTTTTTCATGAAAAAACGTGTGATAGTCTCAGTAAATGAATCACACGTGACCGCGCATGACCAATCATTTGATTAGGATCTGGGAGTGAGTTGTATAAATAACAATAAGTATAAAATCAGTCTGTGTAGATTGTAGAAAGATTTTTGGCTATTAGATCTTTTTTGCAGGATCACATTGAAGAATATATTGATATTGATAATAATCCTAGATTATGATCCCAAGTAAATTTAGTTGCCTGAATAGTAAAATGAGAGATAATGATGTAATACTATCTCTGCCCTCCTTGGTTGACTAAGTGAAAAGCATGGTGATCTTCCACAGTAAATTTTTGTTGCAAGTACCATGTTTATGCTTCAACTATTATTATTATTATTATTATGTTAGTCGGCAAAACAAAGTGTATACAAAAGAATTACATAGAAGAAAAAATCATACAAAACAAAGGATGAAAATCATTAAAAGAAACATTATCGTGATTCCCATGAGCATTTACAAGTTGCCAGGAATGGGGCAGGCAAACTAAATCACCGAAACTGTGAAGGTCCCCCACTACTTTAAAAGATGTGGTAGTCTTGGGATTCAATTGTAGCAGTTAATAAGAAGAGTTGATTAGTATTGAACTTGACCTGTTCATGCTTGCAGACATGCTCCTGTACCTCTAGACTTTGAGGAGCATAGTCTATGTGGAGAGGCCAATAAGGACATGGATGAGGTGGAAGCTGCCATATTGGTATTCTTTTACTTTGCACAATTCTGAGATCATATTCCTTAATGAGAATGATATTATCATACCGTAATTATCCCCTCGCCGACGAAGTCGGAGGGGATATAGAAACGCTGCTGTCCGTCCTTCCTTCCGTGCTTCCGTTCTTCCTTCCTTCCTTCCTTCCTTCCTTCCTTCCTTCCTTCCGATCGTAACAAATTCCGATCGATAACTTCAGTAATGTTTGACGGATTTTAATGAAATTTGATATGAAGGTACATGGTATCAAAATACAGGCTAAGTTCGATTTCGGAGTATGTAGGTCAAAGGTCAAAGGTTGATATGAAGGTACATGGTATCAAAATACAGGCTAAGTTCGATTTCCGAGTATGTAGGTCAAAGGTCATAGCTCATTTAATATGCGAAAAAATACACATCTGGTTTTCGATCGATAACTTTAGTAATGTTTGACGGATTTTAATGAAATTTGATATGAAGGTACATGGTATCAAAACACAGCCTAAGTTCAATTTCCGAGTATGTAGGTCAAAGGTCATAGCTCATTAAATATGAGAATCTGGTTTCCAAATGATAACTTTAGTAATGTTTGACGGATTTTAATCAAATTTGATATGAAGGTACATGGTATTAAAACACAGCCTAAGTTCAATTTCAGAGTATGTAGGTCAAAGGTCATAGCTCATTAAATATGCGAATCTGGTTTCCGTTCGAAAACTTTAATAATGTTTGAAGGATTTTAATCAAATTTGATATGAAGGTACATGGTATCAAAACACAGCCTAAGTTCAATTTCCGAGTATGTAGGTCAAAGGTCATAGCTCATTAAATATGAGAATCTGGTTTCCGAATGATAACTTTAGTAATGTTTGAAGGATTTTAATGAAATTTGATATGAAGGTACATGGTATCAAAACACAGCCTAAGTTCAATTTCGAGTATGTAGGTCAAAGGTCATAGCTCATTAAATATGAGAATCTGGTTTCCGAATGATAACTTTAGTAATGTTTGACGGATTTTAATGAAATTTGATATGAAGGTACATGGTATCAAAACACAGCCTAAGTTCGATTTCGAAGTATGTAGGTCAAAGGTCATAGCTCATTAAATATGCGAATCTGGTTTCCATTCGATAACTTTAGTAATGTTTGATAAATTTTAATTGGTTTTCCTTCACTTGGCTTGAATCTGAAATTCTATTCCTAAATGAGAATAACATTCTTATACTGTAATGTGAATTGAATGTAGACTGTTCTTGACCTCTCCCTGTTTGCAGACATGCACATGTTCCTGTAGACTTTGAAGAGCACAGTCTATGTGGAGAGACCAACAAAGACAGTGAGGAGGTGGAAGGTGCTATCATGGCCGTCAAGAGGAATGGAGTCGCCCTCAAAGGCAACATCCACACAGACCTTGAGAACTTGAAGCATATTGCTGCAAAGTCTATGAATGTCCAACTCAGGTAAGAAGCCTTGTTGCCTTGAGCAATTCTACAATGGGACCAGTCCTGCCAGGCTATCAATTGAGGCAATGATAACAGCTTCTGTTTCACTGGATATTAAAGGTATTATGTCCCATTTGCAGGCCAAAAAAAATGAAAAGGTTAAATTCCGACGGCATTTGAAAGACAATAGTAATTTAGATCTTCCCTCAAAACGAAAGGGCTTGAAAATGGCTTTTAGTGGGAAAATAACGACCATTAGTTGTTGAATCGACTTGAGTGATTGCAATCACCTAAGTAATAGTCTGATTTTCAGACCCTTTTACTGAATGGTTGTACGTTTTGTGCTGCATAAAGATTCATTGATGTAGACAAATGCTCATGTACCTGTTACAGCTCATTTTATGTATGTTATTACCAAAGAAAAAAAGATGTCAGTCAGTCACTCAATAGTGTCTGGTAGACAGTGAAGTCTAGAAGGTAAATGGATTTCCTTGCATAATTTGAATATTAGGACACTGCTAATGTTTAAATTTCACAGATAGGTCATACATGACATATTCATAATTCCTGCAAAGTTCTACAGAATTTGATGTTGGCTACAAAAGGGCCATAGTATCTTTAAGAGAACAGAGACAAATGAAGAGTTTGTACAACGATGGTAAAGTCAAAGATTACAGATGATTGGGGGTGAAAACCTCATTAATTATTTGTACATAATTCAAGCTAATTTGTCTAATTTGTCTCACAAGGCAATTTCTTTGACAAGATTATAATCTTCGATATTATTATACCAAATAGTCCCATACCTGATGGGATCAACTCATGATGGGATTAGGAGGGGAGCAGAATCCTATTTAAATAAATCTACAGAAGGAAGAAAGGACTATTTCAGATGCTCAGTATCTCTTTTGATTCTAAAATTTAAAAGGGGAGCAGAAGACTACACAAATTTTTCTTTTATGTACTTATTGCTTAAGGTATGCCGCTGGGTTTATAAAAGGGGGGAACAAGGTGATGTGTCCCTCCCATCCACCAGTGACCCAAAATAGTACATGTATTCTTCTTGATCATGTAGAGTGGGCCTGGATGTATTTGCCAATGTGATTCGCTGTAAGTCCATCCCTGGGGTGAAGACGAGACACGAGGACATTGACATCGTCATAATCAGGGAGAACACTGAAGGAGAGTACTCCAGTTTGGAACATGAGGTAAACCATCTAGCTATTCTATGTATCCGTGGGATGAAAAATTTTTATGAAATGGTTTTTATCCATTCAGTATTGCATGTTTTCCTCATAGCACACACATCCATGTGTCTTTATTACATTGTAACAGCAGTACTGCAAGGGTTAAAGGGAAAAAACACTGTGATAGGAAAGTTGTTATATCATGAAATCATGATTTATGTCATGAATTTCATTCTGTAATATTTCAATCGGTATTTATAGTCTCTGCTTTTTATTTGTGATGATTATATGTCGATTTCAGAAAGCCAGGGCCCCATTGCATAAAACTTACCATTTATGGTAACTTTGCCATCAATGGTAACTACCATGGTAACCTTGATTTTGATTGGCTGTTGAGCCCTGTTACCATGGTAGTTACCATTGATGGCAGAGTTACCATTAATGGTAAGTTTTATGCAATGGGCCCCAGATATATACATACCCAGTATTGGTTTCTGATAGAAATGTCTCACAGTAGATACTTACAATACCAGCAAGTCTGATTCTGAACCTCTCTTGATGGATTTCTTTCAAATTTTGTATAGAGATGTATCTTGGTGCAATCTACATATCGTTGCTCGCATCACGAACCATCCTCTCCGCGCATTTCCAAGCGAAAGTCAGTTTTGCAGAAAACGCGTTTAAAAGATAGGACTTTTTTGCAACGGTTCGTGGTGCAGACAAATCCTATAATCGCTGAGTGGACGCTTTGTGATGATTACGGTATTACGTGACCAAGCATATTCACGCTCTAAATTTTTTACAGGATGTAGGTAACCATGAGTACATGCAAAAAATGAAAAAAAATGAAAAATGAAAAAATAGCAAATTTTGCTAGAGAGGACGGTTCGTGGTGAGAGCGAGGATATCTGTACTTTTTGGTGATGCTGCCCTCATTGTTCCATCCTTTATAGGGGCAAAGGTCATTTGTCCCTTTTGTGCGCTCTTACTGCCACATTTCTTGACGGATTTCTTTCAAATTTTGTATGGAGGTGTATCTTGGTCAAATCTACACATTTTGAGTGTTTGGTGATGCTGCCACCTGTGTTCGTCTTTTTAATATAGGGTCACAGGTCATATTTTGGTGAGTGTGTAGTGTGCGCTCTGACGGTCATATTTCATGACGGATTTCATTCAAATTTTGTATGGAGATGTATCTTGGTACAATCTACACATTTACACTTTAGGGTGATGCTGCCCTCATTGTTCCATCCTTTATAGGGTCAAAGGTCATATCTTTTATGCGCTGTAACTGCCACATTTCTTGATGGTTTTCTTTCAAATTTTGTTTCAAGGTGTGTCTTAGTAAAATCTACACATCTTTAGTGTTTGGTGATAAT
Source organism: Mesocentrotus franciscanus (assembly GCA_037976565.1). Lineage (NCBI taxonomy): Eukaryota > Metazoa > Echinodermata > Echinoidea > Camarodonta > Strongylocentrotidae > Mesocentrotus > Mesocentrotus franciscanus. The sequence continues at coordinate 55,997,161 of CP137666.1, forward strand.
GCCACCTGTGATCCGTCTGTTATAGGGTCACAGGTCATATTTTGGAGGCTGTCTTTTGTGCGCTCTAACTGCCACATTTCTTGACACATTTCTTTCAAACTTTCTATAGAGATGCATTATACTCTAATCTACACACATATTGTTATGGTGATGCTGCTCCTAGTCTTGAAAATAGTCCGAGCCACTAGTGGCGATCTCTATTGCGATATTTATAGTTGCATTGGACTTTTGTTTGCAAGGAATTAAGTTTACCACCTGTCTTGATAATATTCAATTTTTTTTTTAACATGGTTGTGAACACTGTTGATTTTTTGTGTTAGTCTTAGAATGTAAGAAAGTCATCACCATTTTTTTTTAGTAAGGAGTAATTTCTAAGGAATTTCTTCAATCTATTGTTTGCCTATCATAACCTTTGGGCTTTTCTTCCAATAGAATGTTGATGGAGTGGTGGAGAGCCTAAAGATCATCACAGAAAAACGATCAATGAGGATCGCGGAATACGCTTTCAGTTATGCACTCAAACATGGCCGTAAGAAGGTTACCGCAATCCACAAGGCAAATATCATGTAAGTTTCCCCATGTCTAGAAGCTAGGAACTCCTCTTTCCTGTGTAAAATAGTAAAAAACATAATGGTAATTCTTTGCAATGTGTCCCATATGAAATCAGTCTTTTATCGATATCTTTCACCAAAAAATGAATATCACACAATCATTTTTTTGATGAAAAAAAATGTCCAATACATTCTGCACAGTAGCACCCTCAATTGGATTCTTTTTCTTCACAGCACTGTAATTTCTCTTGGTTATAAATGAGTTTGATTTTAAAAGATGAAAACGTTTTCCTTTGCAGTCTAGAAATGTGCAGTTGATATATGAGAGAGAATTCACCAGAATTAAAAAGCTTCTGAAGTAATTGTGAATGTAAGTTTTGGTTATAGAGCTAAAACTTGGGTTAAAACTTTGATTTCAAGTGAAGGGAATTTTAAACAAAAACTTTATAGATACACATAAAAAGCAGTTCATTAAATAAATTAATGTAAATGTAAACATGAAAACATTGTTAATTGAAAATCAAGCTAGATCATGTCAAACCAGAAGTTTTAAAAATTTCATAGAGTCACCACAGTTTTATGCAAAATGACTGAAGTACAAGATTGAAAATTTGCATTTGAGATTCACAGTAGGCCTGTGTGATTACTACCATAATAGATGATTACTATAAGGTACGGTACCTCACATATCAAGGGTAATTGTTTCTGTGCTAAAGACTCTGAATCTGAATCTTTAGGACGTTCTGCACTCTGCAGTAATGTTTTTGATCGCACCTTGGAGTTCCTGGTATTGTGCATAGTAGATACACGATCAGAAGCTAAGGTACACATGGACATTACTGCAGAACATCCTTATATGAACTCTGTGGAGATAAATCAGTGTGTTAGGTATGAATGATCATTTAATATTGATTGAACATTTCCCCAATCCTCCCTCTATTTTGATACCTACAGGAAACTAGGAGATGGTCTCTTCCTCAACTCCTGCAGAGCGGTTGCAGCTAGATATCCGGAAATTGAATTCAATGACCTTATTGTTGACAACTGCTGTATGCAGGTAATTATCAGGATAAATTTACTGTAAATCATTTTGCTGGGAGCCTTTAGGACATTGACTTATTTTCATTTGCAAATCGTATTAAAACATGGAGGATGATTAAACGAACCAAATATTAATATTTTGGGCTAGAGGTGGCTATGTGCACATTATAATTATGAACACATACTACCATTATGTTTTTTCCACCTCCATGTATTAACATAACATACTCATACTAAGTTTGTTCTATTTTGTTTTTATGATGTGCAGCTTGTATCAAGACCCCAGCAGTTTGATGTGATGGTGATGCCTAATCTTTATGGTAACATCATCGGTAACATTGGATGCGGACTGGTGGGTGGACCTGGCATAGTACCAGGGCAGAATGTAGGAGAAGACTATGCCATCTTTGAAACTGTAAGTGTGTTTTGTCACCTCTGAACTTCTCTAGATAACTTCGACAGGGATGATTTGAGAAAAGTTGATCGGATAAAGTGCATCCTACCCTAGTCACTCCAACAAGACTGACAATAGACTGATCATACATTACCCCAAAATGCCAAGATTTGATCAGTTATTGGTCTCTGGTTAGTATTGAGTCAGTTTGATGGTGGGAGTGATGCAAGCTAGCAATAGTTCTGTGTAACCCATTCCATCTTCTTCACTTTTAATGAAATTAAGTATGCCTGTGGGTGTAAGTATATGAATTACATGTTAGATTCAGGATTGTTATTAAGTATGGGATCACAGGGATCCAATTGAAATGCGTCTTCAAGACTTGCCCATTTAGGCAGGATAAACAAGTCTATCAAAATTCCATGTAGGCTAATAAATGTTGCACCTTTTTTATTATATGATATTCTTTCTGCCTAAATGATTGATACCTTTTATAGTTGTGGCCCATTTTAGAATTTTGCAATTGAGTGACTGTACCTTCAAAGTCCAATTAGGCCATTCGTAATTTTGGTTAGGCCCATAAAAATTTTATCAAATTTCTTTCAATAAATAAATACTCCATTAACAGTTCATTTACTTCTACTCCCATTTCTGCTCATGTAAAACTTGTATTAAAATTACTGTTAGAAAGGGAAAAGGACATTATCTTGATTATAACGTAAACAAATATGTCTTGAGGGTGACTTTTGTAGAGTTGGTGCTGTGCAGATGTGTGGAGGGAGGGAATTCCAGAGTGTTGGGGAGGCCATTGCAAAAGCTCTGTCGCCATAATACAGTGAAGAGACTTCAGGTGTGAGAAGAAGGTGCTGGTCTGAAGAGCGGAGAGTGCGACAAGGACGATACGGTGAGATCATTTCATTGATGTAGGCAGGGGAGCTTCTCTTGTATGTTATCTGGAGGATTTTGAAAGTAATTCGTGTTTTTTGATTGGGAGCCAGTGTAATTGTTGTAGAGTTTGAGATATGTGAAAGGATCGTGAAACCCTCTGCATAATTCTTGCCGCAGTGTTTTGTATTCTCTGGAGTTGGCTGATAGTGGAGTGGGAAAGACCATACAAGAGGCTGTTATTGTTATCTAGCCTAATTGTGATGAATGCAAGGACTAGAGCAAAGTTGCTTTGGTTGTAAGACTGTGCCGGATTTGTCCTATCTGGCGAATGGCTACCATAGCTGACCTGCAAACAGATTTTCCATGATCTTTCATTGTGATGTGGTGATCCATGATAGAGCCAAGGTTTCTTGCAGAATGGGATGCTTCGATTCGCAAGTCACCAACCTTCACTGTTATGGCTGTGGTGACTGCCGAAATCTCGAGGAAAAGTGAATGACCACAGTTTTTGCATCATTGAGAGTCACCATGTTGTGGGCTGACCACACTCTGATGTCAGCTAAGCATGCATTTAAACATTCCAGTACTTGACACCTTTCACCTTGCTCGAACACGACATACATCTGAATGTCATCAGCATACATCATTGTTTGGAGTCCGTAAGATGTTACTATGTCATCAATATGCGCACTCTAGAGTGTTTAAATGAGTGGTCCCATTACAGATCCCTGAGGAAAACGACTTTGTCATGAAGGCCAAACCAATCTGACTACCTATGTAGTAGGATTTTGTGGTTCACAGTATTGAAAGCTGCACTAAATTCAATTAGAACAAGCACGGTTTCTTTGTGTGCATCTAGGGCCATGAGGAGGTTGTTGTGTACCTTCAGGAGAGCCGTTCTACTGAGTGGTGGGCTCTGTATGCTGATTGGTTTTTGGGTAGGAGATCGTGCATGGAAGGTACTCCATGGTACTCCATTTGGCTCACAGCTGCCTTTTCAACGAGCTTTGTTACGAAGCTTAACTTCGATATTGGCCGATAGCTGTTGAGTTCTTCATGCGGTAGGCTATCCTTCTTTAGTCTAGGAAAAACAATAGCTTGCTTCATGTTGACAGGCACAACACCCGTTTGGAGACTTGCATCAACCAAGAGTGTGAGAGTTGGGAGCAAATATATATATATCTAAAAGTAGTCCTTGTAAATACGATTTGCATCATCCCCTGTCCCTGCTTTCTTTTTCCTCTCATATATCCAGGCAACCAGGAACACTGGAAAGACTATTGCAGGCCAAAACCTTGCCAACCCCACAGCTACACTACTGGCCGGAGCACTACTCTTAGACCATCTTGGACTAGATAGCTATGCCAAGACCATCAGGAGAGCCACAATCAGGACCCTAACTGAAGAAAGGGTAGGTCTAACAATCCTGTTACTATTCTCTCTCTTTCCCCATCTATTTTTTCATACTCTTTCTTCCTTTCCCTATCTTTTTTTCAAATTGTCTGTCTGTTTGTCTGTCTGTCTCCCTCTCTCTCTTCACTTTCTCTCTTTTACTTTCCTCTCTCTGTCTCTGTCTCTCTGTTTATCTGTCTCTGTCTGTCTGTCTCTCTCTCACTTTCTTCTCTCTCTCTCTCTCTCTCTCTCTCACTTTTTTCAAGTCTCCCTCTCTCTCTCTCTCTCTCCTTTCTCTCTCACTTCTCCTTCAGCTCTTCTCGGACTCTTTCTCCTTATCTCCTTATCCACAGAAGCTTACACCAATGCATCTGTATTCTGTAATATGACAAACTGCACATTTCCATTGTTTTGATTGCACTTTTTATGTTGTGTGTGAGAGAGAATGCTTGGTGAGTATCAAAGATGAAATTCAGTTTATTTATTTGTCTTTCATTTACAGATACACACCCCCGACCTCGGAGGTCAAGCATCTACCAGTGATGTTGTTCAGCATGTCATCAGTCTGGTTGACAACACAAAATAAACATTTCAATAACTAAGTAATATTGACTGCCTTCAGGGCAATACGACATATATCGCCCGAACCGAAGGTGAGGGTGATATATGACAAGTCGTATTGCCTTGAATTAGGCAGTCAATATTACTATTATTAACTATATCAGACATCTAGAGCAAAAAAGAAACTCTTACTATCTTATACTCTTAAATTATGTAAAATACAGTAGCCTACACTGCACAGGGTTTCCTAGCATGAAAAGCTGCAAAAACATCGTCAAACCAGCACTGTTCATCTAGTGCTTGACAGAAATTTTCGATACACTGCAAACAGTGTGCCTTGGATGTGATTATTATGTCACAATAGAGTGCGCGCAAAGTGCGCAGGTTCTCATACGCGTAATAGATGTGCAAAGAAAATTACAAAAACCCGGATGTTGGCTTCACATTATTGCCCACTAGTTTAACACGCATTTTGCCATTGACTTTCCAGAATGGGCAATAATATTTGTTCATTGGTTTACTGTGTAATAATATTGACGGGCAAATTACACACAAAATCCCATTGACTTTTCTGAGCGGTCCATATTTGTTTTTGGCACGTAGTTTTGTTGGCTTATCAATTAAACTTAGAGGGCAATACAATTTAAAAATTGCTCTGCTCAGATGTCTGATACGGTTAATAATATAGATTATAAAACAACTATTTATATACACTAAGGAGTTCAGTTTGTGAAGTAGAAATGAATATTTTTGAGAGAAGAATATTTGATTGCTTGAAATGTGTCACAAGAACAGTGCATCATTAGGCTTGGATTCAGGCTGAAGGTCCATATTCTAATCAAATTTAAGCCTGACGCTGGGTTTAAGCCCAGTCTAAATTTGAGTTTAAACAAGGAAGTTAGATTGAGGTCTAATTTTCCCATTGTTTATCACTGTAGTCCTGTTGGGTTAACTAAATTAGTAAAATATGGGCCAATATATCTAACCGATTTGTAAGGTCAAACATAAGGTCTACATGTAGCTGACTATACTAGTTGAATAGATGTTTCTTCAAGTACATTCACATGTACTTGTCAAAATATTCTATTTTATTCACATCATGTTAAGTATCATATATCTGTGAAAATCTAGAAATACTATTGTATTATTAGTTGACCAATTGTATGATGGTGCTGCCCAAAAGACCCTCTACTTAAATCAGAATTAGAAGTAGGAGAGCTACTCAATCCTACAGCTGAAATAACCGCCCAAATTCAGATATTGTATCTAAATGTTTTGGCTAAGAAAAGCTCCTCTTTATAGATATTCTGGAAATTCAGAATGGTTTTAAAACTGCAAAGTTGGGTATGATGGAACAATGTTTGTATGAAGTTGAATGAAAAAGAAGTAACCAAGAATGTCATAATTTGTTGTTGTTGATATAAGTTCATAAAATGGGTGGCCCTCTTAACGGCTGATTATGCACCTTTTCTGTGAGAGAAAGAAAGTAATAAGATCTTACTGAGATAGAAAAAATCTTTTCTACATGACAGTTATCTCTACTTGTAATCAGCAGTATGAAGGCCTATTTTGATTTATGTATTGACCCGAAATTTCAGCAAATGAAGTTAAGTTTGATTTTTTGATGGCATGGTTGGTGAAATAAGTATCATTGATTTTCTCTTTTTCTCTTTTTTTTAAATGCGCAAATATGAGCATCAAGGTTTATAGTCATAATCTATGATTATGTGGTGCATCTTGTATCACCCAGGCGGTTTATTTCGACCATTTTGTAAATTAGTAGGAGTGGATTGAAAACGTTTTTCATTTGAAAGAATTAAACATTCAAGTTATTTTTAAATCGTAGTCATTCCCTGTATTTCATTTACAATTGCATATGCACAAAATTTGTGGTAAATGGCACATTTCCCAATGCCCCCCCCCCCCCATGCAAGTATGTTCTTTTTATTTGTACATGTAATGAAGAAGCTGCATGAATTGGTAATTGGTAGGTTTACATTGTATGAAGAAAAACTGTATGAACAAGAACAAAAATAATATATGTAATTATACCCATAAATTAAAAACTTGCATGTTACAGGATAACTTGCAGTTACATATATTCTTTAACATGCAAGTATTTAACTTATGAATGTATAATCATTATTCTAATTCATAGCAAATGGTTTATAACATTTCAATTATTTGATTGCAAGACTGAAACCTCTATCAGGCATGCCACATCTTATACTTTATAGAGGAAAATCGAGAATGAAAAATATAAAGATTAAAGTACACTGCTGTACATGTAAAATGGAGATGGTGCATGTTTGTTTCAATATATTTATATCTTTTAATGCAAAATCATAGAGTGGTTTGCATTCACAGTTTTGTGTGTGACTAGAGTACAAAGACAGAACTACAATTAAAAGATTTGTTTTTGTTTAAACATTATGAAATGTGTTTGAGATTTATGTGATGATTACTCACTGTTGTGTTATTAATGAAATAAAATGAGAGAGAGAGAGAGAGAGAAAGAAAGAGGGGAAGAGAAACAAAGAGAGATATCTGCCACCTATTTGTAATGTAGCCGCGACATGTACGGCTATTTTACGTTGAAGATCATCCCATATAATGTATTAATTACAATGTAGGGGCATATAGCAATGTCTAATTTTTTTATCTTTGAGATTACCCTCTGTAGGTGCCCCCTTTTTTTGTTGGTGCATGCCCACTTAGAAAGATGCAGAAAGAAAGAGGGTATTGAAATTGCCTTTAAGTTGATTTATTTCTTAAATAGTTGCGATAGTGTTATAGTAAGTTGCAAGCAAACAGATCATTGAAAGTTATTTTTTTCTTCAATTGTTGAATAATAGGCCTATAGAAAAATAAGACAGAGGGATAGAGAGAAAGAAAAAAAATCCCTCAGTTTCACTGCAAAATTCTATTGATCATGATCATTTCCTTGCTTCTGTAACAATAAAATCCTAAAAATTAATTTCCACCTACATGTATATCATTTTACAACTAAGAAGAAGATAAAAGGCAAACACCAGAGGCGGCGTTCCGGGGGCGGGGGGGCACAGTGCCCCACTTTTTCAAGTACCACAAAAGTGCCCCTTTTACTTTGTAAGAAGTACCCCTTTTTACATAGGAAAAGTGCTCCTTTAACTTTGTAAGAAGTGCCCCTTTTTACATATGGAAAATGCCCCTTTTATTTTGACACGTACCCCTTTTCCTTCGACAAATACCCATTTTTCTTTGCAATAAGTGTCCATTTTCCATTCTCATAAGTGCCCTTTTTAATCTCTAGTAAGTGCCCCTTTCAGGTACGAGAAGCGCCCCTTTTCACTTTTGATAAGTGCCATCTTCACCTCTGATAATTGCCCTATTCAAATCTGAGAGGTGCCCCTTTTGCTTTGACAAGTGCCCCTTTTACTTTGTAGAAGTGCCCCTTCCCCTTTTTAATAACTACCCCTTTTTAACTTGGATAAGCGCATCTTATATTTTCACATGTGCCCCCTTTCCTTTCTAATATGTGCCCCTTTTCCTTATGATAAGTGCCCCCATTTATTAAAAAAAGCCCCATCCCCTTCTCATAAATGCCCCTTTTCACCTATGAAAATAGTTCATTTTCATCCTCATAAGTGACCCTTTTCATCTCTTGCAAATGACCCTATTTGATTCTGAGAGATACTCGTTTAACTTTGACAAGTGCCCCTCCCCCTTCTCATAATTACCCATTTTCATCTCTGATTAGTGCCCCGTTTATTTTAACAATGCCCCTATCAAAATCTGATGGGTGCCTCTTTTCCGTTGGCAAATGCCCATTTCCCATTCTCATAAGTGTCTTTTTTATCCCTGGTGAGTGCCTCTTTTTTAGGTGTAAGAAGTGCTCCATTTTCACCTCTGATAATTAGCCTTTGTACTTTGACACGTGCTCCTTTTCTTTTCTAATAAGTGTCTTATCCCTTTCGATAAGTGTCCCCTTTTCCTCTCATTAAACGTGCCCCTAATTTCAAGCGACTAAGAGCAACTTCCACAAAGCTCGCTCGCTACGCTCGCTCACATTTATAGATGTTATAATTATGTGTTACTTATCAAAGGTCTTTTCAGTCTTCCGTTAGGTCTTAAAAAAAAGATGTTGTATTGCCCTTTATGTGCCAAAACATGGGTCGGTCGGTCGGAAATCTTTTTTTCCCCTTTTTTCTCTCCCTCTTTGGGCTGATATTTCTCATTTTTGAATGCTTTAATAGATATTTTTGTATTCGTTAAACAATTTTTTCTAAAAACGGTAAAAAAAGAAAACTTTTTTAAAAAGCCGACCGTAGATTTTAAGATTTTTGGGTCGGTCGCAAAGGGCAATACAACATCTTTTTTTTTAATGCCTTATGAGAATGTGCTTAGAACCCCATCAGGATTGGGTTTTTCCTCTTTATAAGATGTAATTTTTCCCACTGCGACCCCACAAATCTTAAAATTTGTCCTCCCTCGCTTTGCTCGCTCGCAAATGAATTTCAGACCATCACACCCAACTGCAGGGTATGATGCTTAAGCATTATCTTATATGATGTATAAAGAGAAATAAATATTGAAATCATCCCTGATAATGTAATCACAATATAGGGATATATAACAATGTCTAAAAAATTGTAAATTTTCGCTTTGAGATTTCTCTTTGAAGGTGCCCCTTTTTTTCCAGAAAGTGCCCTTTTTTTATTGATGCTCCCCCACCACTTTGAAAGTCGCTCCGCCGCCTCTGGCAAACACAAATCTGTTACTACTTCCAAATAAAAATGGAATTGAACGATTCTTTTCAACGATATTACATCATAATTATGATAGTTAATAATTATGTATACAACCAGGCGCGGATCCAGGATTTCTTAGGGGAGGCCCAAATTTGAAATTATGCAAGCCAAATATTGCTACGTAATGGTGACCAGCAGTGGCGTATTAGGCAAAAATGTTTGGGGCTGGGGGCAGAACAAAAATCCGCATCACCCCACTCTTTAACATGCAGGCCCCGCTGAACGTTTTTCAAAGTGGGTGGGGGAGGCTAAAGTATTTACGATCAGGCAGAGCGTAGCATAAATTGGCGTGGGGTCTAGGGGCAAAGCCCCGGCGGGGGTCAAGGAGCGGAGCCCCCGGAAGCTCAGGGGGTATGGGCATTTAATTACGGTTAGATGAGCATATTTTGATACCTTATTCATGACACTGGCAGGTCACTAATTGGCGTGGGGTCGAGGGAAACTCAGGGATTTGAGGCATTTTATAACGGTCAGATAAGCATTCAGGGGCCCGCCTTGGGGCCATTGGTTGGGTTCAGGGGGCAGAGCCCCCGGAAGCTCAGGGGTTTTAGACATTAAATTACCGTCAAATGAGCATCTAGCCCCTAGCCCCCGGAACCTCAGGGGTTTTAAGGCAATTTAATTACGGTCAGATGAGCATATTTTTATACCTTATTTGTGACACTGGCAGGTCACTAATTGGCGTGGGGTCCAGGGGGCGGAAGTTCAGGGGTTTTAGGCAACAAATTACGGTCAGATGAGCATCTAGGGGCCCGCCTTAGGGCCATTGGTTGGGTTCAGGGGGCAGAAGCTCAGGGGTTTTAGGCATTAAATTACCGTCAAATGAGCATCTAGGGGCCCACCTTAGGGCCCTAGGTGGGGTTTTAAGGCAATTTAACGATCAGATGAGCATTTTTTTTGATACCGTATTATTTTGTGACACTGGCAGGACACTAATTGGCGTGGGGTCCAGGGGCGGAGCTCAGGTGTTTTTGGCATTAAATTACGGTCAAGGGAGTATCCGCCTTAGGGCCCTTGGTTGGGTCCAGGGGGCAGAGCCCCCGTAAGCTCAGGGGTTTTAGGCATTAAATTACCGTCAGATGAGCATCCGCCTTAGGGCCATAGGTGGAATCTAGGGGGCAGCGTCCCCGGCAGCTCAGGGGTTTTATGGCATTTAATCACGGTCAGATGAGCATATTTTGATACCTCATTATGATGAGCATTCAGGGGCCCGTTTAGGGCCCCTAATGGGGTTCAGGGGCGGAGCCCTCGGAAGCTCGGGGATTTTAGGCATTTAATTATGGTCAGATGAGCATACTTTGATACCTTATTATGTGACACTGGCAGGACACTAATTGGCGGGGGTCCAGGGGGCTGAGCCCTATGGGGTTTTAGACATTTAATTAAGGTCACACACGCTTTCCCATCCTCTCACAATATTTCTAGGGAGGCAAGAGTCTTTGCCCCCCGATCCACAACTTGTTGGCGGGAAAATTGCAACTGATATCCCCCTTCTTTTGTTTTCTTCTTCCTATTTTTTTCGTTCCCTTTATCTCCTCTTTTCCTTTTTTCTTTCCCTTGCCTTCCTTCTCTCCTATTTTTTTATGGGGGAGGCAACAGCCTGGGTGTCAAGGCCCTTTCGGCCCTCCCGATCTCCTTCTTCCCCCTTTCTTTTCTCCTTCCTCTTCTTTTCCCTTTCTCCCCTCTTTCCCTTTCCCTTTCCCTTCTTTTTCTTCTCTCTCTCTGTCTCTGTCTCTTTTTTTTTTTTTTGCGGGGGGGGGGGCCAAGTCCCGCTCGGCCTCCCCCCTGGATACGCGCCTGCATACAACTGTGGCTAGTTACATTTGCTATAGCCCTATAAAAATGTTATTGAATTGAATTGCATTTCTTTATTGTCATGCACAAATAAATGGAAGGAATAAAAACCGTCTTACGACTCACATTTGTATAAAATATAACAATACATTAACATATCATAAACAAATAACTACAAATAACATAAATAACATAACATAACAATGTAATATAATTCAATCACTCTGTTGAGAGCTCAGGGGTTTCCTTTGTATTATTTGTACTCCTCTGGCTCCCAACAGACAATACTAACTTAAATATATTCTAGAAAATGTTCATGACAACAATCAGTGACATATAAATAGAACAGAATGATCACAGACTTGAACAGACAGAACAGATCTCACGCAGCAATATTCCTTTCATTACCAAAAAGATACAAAATTATATTGATGTCCTACATAGCTGGTTCACGTCCTGGGGTCTCCAACTATCCCAAAAGAAGAATGTCCCCGGCCGGCCCTACTATTCACTAAAAGTACCAAAACCCATGAGATAAACCTTACTTTAAACAAAATACCAATAAAATGTGAAAATACACACCGATTTCTAGATATATTATTTGATAAAAAAACTAACCTGGACCCAACATATAGATAATATATCCACAAGATGCAAGAGAAAAATTAATATTTTAAGATGTTTAACTGGCACACCATGGGGCAGTTCATATAAGTCCTTAATGATGGTTTATAGAGCTTATATTCGACCCCTTTTGGATTTCGGGAGTGAAGCCTACGACAGTGCATCGGAAAACATAAAAAAGGTGATAGATTCAATTCAATACCAATCCTTAAGTATTTGTGCAGGTGCCCTTCCGTTAACTTCACTAGCCTCTCTCCAAGTAGAAATGGGAGAAGCCCCATTAGATCTTAGGAGACAACAACTAGCCCTAAAATACAAGCACAGCATAGAACAACAACCTAAGCATCCAGTTTTCCAAGCTTACAACCTTGTTGGCAGTACGAATATATGAAAGGAAAACATTGTAACAAACCGTTTGCCTATCGAACAAAAGACTCTAACAAACACCTTTCTGTAGAGAAAAACCCGAATTTCCCCCATGGTTATTAACGGAGCCTGTTATATCGATCGAATTGGCTAGTCAGATAAACAAATCTGATAATTACTTTTGCAACAGAGAAGTTTAGAGATAATAAACACAAAATGGTATAGCCAACTTCACATATTTACAGATGGCTCCAAACTCCCTAAAGAAGGACGTTGTTCTGCAGCTTTCTGTGTCCCTTAATTACTTCTCTTACCAACAATCAAAGAGATTGTCAGACGGCACTTCCTCATATAGAGCCGAACTGGCGGGTATAATGCTGGCCCTCAATAATTGGTTACAGCAGTTAGATACTTTATATGTAGGAACAGTTATTTTCAGCGACTCATTAAGTGCCTTAGTAGCCATCAAAAACAAAAAAGAAGACAATTTTATTTTAGAAATACTTGTTAGTTTATCCCACCTTAAATTAAAAAACATTGATGTTAGCTTCGAATGGATTCCCTCCCACTCGAGGCGGCCCTCCCGGGGGGGGGCACAGTGCCCTCCCACTTTTCAAGCACCCGAAAAGTGCCCCTTTACATAGGAAAAGTGCCCCTTTAATTTTGTAAGAAGTGCCCCTTTTTACATAGGAATAGTGCCCCTTTCACTTTGACAAGTGCCCCTATTAATTTGTAAAAGTGCCCCTTCCCTTTTCAACTCTGATAAGTGCCCTTTTGTTTGGACACGTGCCCTTTTCCTTCGACAAGTTCCCATTTTCCTTTGCAATAAGACATAGTGTCCATTTTCCATTCTCATAAGTGCCCTTTTAATCTCTAGTAAGTGCCCTTTTCAGGTACGAGAAGTGCCTCTTTTCACTTTTGATAAGTACCCCTTCATCTCTGATAATTGCCCTATTCAAATCTGAGAAGTGCCTCTTTACTTTGACAAGTGCCCTTTTCCTTTGTAAGAAGTGCCCTTCCCCTTTTAATAACTACCCCCATTTTAACTCGGATAAGCGCACCTTATATTTTCACATGTGCCCCTTTTCCTTTCTAATAAGTGCCCCTTTTCCTAATGATAAGTGCCCCATTAAAAAAGAGCCCTTTCCCCTTCTCATAAGTGCCTCTTCTCTGATAAATGACCCTTTTCAGGTACGAGAAGTTACTCCTTTTCACTTCAGATAAGTGCCCCTTTAAAATCTGATCGGCGCCCATTTTCTTTCAACTAATGCACATTTTCCTTTATTATAAGTGCCCCCTTTTCATTCACATAAGTGCCCTTTTTATATCTGGTCATTGCCCCTTTCCAGGTGCGATAAGTGCCTCTTTTCACCTCTGATAATTTCCCTTTTACCAATGATACGTGCCCTTTTCGTTTCTAATAACGGACCTTTCCCTTTTCATAAATACCCCTTTTCACCTCTCATAAATGCCCCTATCAAGGTCTGATGGGGCCCCTATTCCGTCGGCAAATGCCCATTCCCTATTCTCATGACTGACCTTTTCATCCCTGGTGAGTGCCCCTTTTTGAGGGTGTAAGAAGTGCCCCATTTTCACCTCTGATAATTTTAATACTCTTTGTACTTTGACACATGCTCCTTTTCTTTTTTGATAAGTGTCCCCTTTTCCTCTCATCATTAAACGTGCCCCTAATTTCAAGCGACTAAGAGCAATTTCCCCAGAACTCGCTCGCTACGCTCGCACGCATCTATAAATGATATACCCATGTTACTTATCAAAGGTCTTTTCATTCTTCTGTTATGAGAATGTGCTTATAACCCCATCAGGATTGGGTTTTGTCCTCTTTATAAGATGTAATTTTTCGCACTGCGACCTCACAAATCTTAAAATTTTCCTGCTCGCTTCGCTCGCTCGCAAATAAATTGTCAGACCATCACACCCAACTGCAAAGCATGATGCTTAAGCAATATCTTGTATGGTGTATAAAGTGAACAAATATTGAAATCATCCCTGATAATGTAATCACAATGTAGGGGTATATACCAATGTCTAAAAAATTGTATATTTTCGCTTTGAGATTTCCCGTTGTAGGTGCCCTTTTTCCAGAAAGTGCCCTTTTTTCTTAGTGCCCCCCACTTTGGAAGTTGCTCGGCCGCCCCTGCCTCCCACTGTATAGTATAACGGGAAATGAATGCGCGGATTTTTATGCTAAGGCAGCCCTCAGTAAACACATTGAAATAACAAACTACCTAAATATCTCAGAAGTGAACGGCATTTTAGAGAGGCATTTTACTGAGCTGTGGCAATCAAGATGGCAAGATTCTCCCAATACACATTACAAAACAGTCCAAAGATCGGTTTCACAAATCTTTAATTGCAAACTAGAGCGGGCAAAAGAAAAGGTAATACGCCGATTACGACTAGGATACATCGGTCTTAACGCGGATCTAGGCCGAATGAAAATCCACCCAACGGGACACTGTAACTCGTGCCGAGAAGTAGAAACCACTGAACACTTTATCGCAAAATGCCCGAAATATATAATTGAAAGAGCCATGCTACTCGCTGAAACAGACTGTATAAATCCTGAAAAATCTTAAGACTCTGAAACTCATCAGATGCTAACGTTCAAAATGCTTTATACCGATTCGTTCAAAAAACGAAACGTTTCAACCCAAAATGAGCATCTAAAGGGGCATTTTCACCCTTTTTGGTTTTTTTTTTGTTTGCACCCTCATTCACAAAAGCCCACATTTTATTTGTTTCCCTTAAAAGTTTAAATTATCCAATACAATCAGTATTTTTATTGTCTTAGATTAAAAGTTCATTAAAGGTTGCGAGGTCGCGCGAAACCAATTTCCCCGGAAAAGAACCTTCTTGATTTTAAAATTATCAAGGCAATTCAGGATACAAAAATCTACATTATTTTGTTCGTTTTTATTTTAATCTTGTTTTTTCTTTTCATTAAAAAAAAAGATAGAATTGGAAAAAGGAGAAGAAAAAAAAGAGAAGCCTATAATTTTTATACCACATGTTATCCACATTAAAAAAAGGGAAGTATAGTCAGCTCTTGACTGATTGCCATTACAACAAAAAACAACAACAACAACTTGACAGAAAATAGATATATACAATGGTATATTACGCTGACATGCTTGGGTACACATTACGCTCGTCCCTTGCATACCACTGCTACGGAGCATTGTGAGTGCCATTCTGTACGGAGTGGACGGAACAAGACGTACTGTCTACCGACTAGATATGTGATACTGTAATACGACCGGGCCGGTTTTTGTAATTCTACCTACTATCTGGTAAGTAAAGCGATTAAACCTTTCAATTATTCTCGCTGTTGTGTTACCTAAAGATGACCTAAATGACTTTTTTATCAGGGTTGGCGTGATTTAAATCCCCCCGAATACAATATTTGTTTAATGCGATTTTAATCACTTCCATAGACTTGTGTGTTAATTTTTGTTTATTGTTTGAAATATTGGGGATTTTCCACTAACTTTGCACAGTTTTGTGCTACATTATCATTTGCCAACCCTTTTGACTCGTAGAGATCAACACTTACTAAAGATTTTGTTATTGAATTAGAAAAAAATATAAAAGAAATCTAACATATATCAATTTACGAAATATGAATTAGTATTTATAATTTAATCGTAGAACTAAGAGACTCCAGAATAGTGCTCTGCCTAATCACACATGTATACTCAATCGCCATTATACACATCTAAACGGTACTAAACCTATAATACTGTGACGTTTTCACACCCGTTTTTTTTTGGGGGGGGGGGTGCTAAAAGGGTTTTTAGCGCTGCAAGTTCCCGGGCTATCTTTCCTGTTCACACCTGGTTTTTTCGAAAGTGAGTTAAGAAGGTTTTTAGCGCTGCAAGTTCCCGGGCTATCTTTCGTTTTCACACCTGGTTTTTCGAAAGTGAGTTAGCTCCGCAAGTTCCCGCGGGCTAAGCTGGCCCCAGTACTCCCGAGTAGGGTTAGCGCGCTTGGTAGCGTAGTTGGTTATATTGTGTCGCCCCCTATAGAAGAATGTTCTTTTGCAATTATTTGAATTCGGTTTAGGGAGATCTAGACTTTGGGACGAGCGAAATGAATAATTATACGTGCGATATTTGATATTATTTGACATATAAGACGGGGTGTAATTATTTATTATCTTAAAAATCATAGTACATAAATGCTTTTTGTAACGGCAGTCTAGAAAGTCCCAATTTAGAGTATCATGAACATGTTGATTGGGTGTATATGAATAAGGATTTACTTTCATTATCACACGGCCCGCCCTGTTTTGAAGCTTTTGTAAAAGTGAAAGGGAGGATTTAGTAGCGGACTGCCAAACCATGTCTCCATAGTCGAAATGTGGAAGAATTATGGTTTTGTAAATTAGATTCAAATCAGATTCATTTATAATGTGTCTTAATCTACCAAGGAAGCCAATAAGTTTACTAATTTTCTGACACATTATATTTATATGAGTATCCCATTTCAATTCATCGTCTATATTGATACCGAGGTATTTTGTACTCTCAACCTTGACAATATTTGTATCTTTTATTTTCACATTAAGTACATTACACTTTGATAACATATGACAAGGGCCAATGAGCATGGTAACAGTTTTGGTATAAATTAATAACTTATTGCTAGACATCCGTTTATCAAGATATTGCATTTCATCATTCAAGACACATTCAGCAAAGGTGGGACATTTATGTGAAAACTAAATTACGGTGTCATCTGTGTATAGATGTACGTGACAAAGATTGCAAATTTTAGGCAGATCATTTTAGATATTGTAAATAAAAGTGGGCCCAATAGTGAACCCTGGGGCACACCATGAGTTAAAACTCTTTCATTTGACACAACATTATTAATCGTGGTAACTATTCTTCTCTCAGACAGATAGCTCTCAAACCATGCGTTGTAACGACATTTCATCTAAACCAATAGGATACAGTTTATTAAGAGCACCTGATGATCAACCGTATCAAACGCCTTCTGTAGGTTTACGAAGACTACCCCTGTGTACCTGCCTTCATCCATTGCCATTAACCAATCATCCGTAACTTTAACTAAAGCAGTGACAGTTGAATGGCGAGCCCTAAAACCGAATCCAGTATATTGTTTGCATTAAGATGGCTAACAAATTGAATATTGAGTATACGTTCTAGTACTTTAGAAATGCAAGGGAGCAAGGATATAGGCCTATTATTGTCTGGATACGATGTATCACCTTTCTTATGAAGCGGAATTACTTTAGCTATTTTCCATCTTCTTGGGACTTTACCATCAGTTATAGATTTATTAATCAGATATGTAATTGGTTTAATAAAAATATCCAAACAAATCTTGAGTACCTGAACGGTTATACCGTCAACTCCGCATGATTTCTTATTTTTTAACTTATTAATCTCTCTCATTACATCAGCTTCAGAAACAACATATAATTTCAACTTGTTGGGACAAGTTGCATCATTAATAGTTGAATGAAATTCATTTTCCCCAAAGTTACTTTCTTGATGTCTTTTCAACAACTCTGTTACAGCATTAGCAAAATGATCGTTGAATCGAGATGCTTTATTAAACAGATCCATACATGCATTACTTGGAGAGACGTTATTTTTCGGTAAAAATGACTTCAGAACTTACCATGTATCTTTCCGATTTGTACATTGCAATAACTTATTCATATAGTGTTGCTTTTTTGCTTTTTGATAGCATATGTAACCCTATTTCTTAAAAGTCTATACTCAGTCCATAGCTCATTACTTTGCTTAACAATAGCTTCTTCTTTTTTAAAAAACTTTTTCTCTTTCTTTCATCAAATTAAAAATTGACTCATTTTAACCAAGGAGAGCATTGCTTCCTCATCCGTTTAGTTCTCAAAGGCATATGCTTGTTTATCACAGATAATATCATAGCTTCCCAATTCTTAGCGGAATCTTCAATATCAACAAAACTTTCAACGTTGCTCCAATTTACATTTTTTATATCATTTCGAAAAGCATCCCAATCAACACCCTTATAGACTTCCTAGAAGTTACAATATTATGAGCTTGAGTGAGTAAATGGGGCGATTTCCATATCAGGTAATTCATGTAATGATCGCCCATACACACATCAAGAACACCAGACGCCTTTATCTTGTCCTGATCATTCCTCAACATGTGATCTATAAGACGTGTAGCTGTATCACTGGTAATTGTATAACACTTAGTAGTATTAATATAATACAACCCATGAATAGTATTTAGTTTATCATAGTATTTTGTTTGCGACATAAGGGGCTTATTAAAGATATCAAAATTGGTATCCCCTACTATAATTGACTTTGAATTCAAATTATTCATGAATATTAATAAATTTTCATAAGCAAATAATGTATCACGTCTGGAACTCGGTGGTCTATACCAATTCAAAAATAGGATGGGTTGAGAGTTCTTTATGTTCATCGTAATAAGGATTGCTTCTAATTCAAGCAGGGATTGATCTTCTAGAACTTTATAATCAATATTATTTTGTATGTAAATGGCCACACCCCCACCATTTCGATTACGATCTTTCTGTATAAGTGAATAACCAGATATCGAGACTTCAGTACCATGAATTTCAGCATCAAGCCTCGTGATCTATCCAAGTCATTGACGTTGATGTCAATATTCAGCCTATCCTTGCATAGATCTTTCACTATCACATCTGTGATTTCTCCTTCTCTCTCATTAACACCATGAAAAATCAAACAATTTCTCCTGGAATATTGTTCCATTTCATCCTGTTGACAGCGACATTCATTTAGCTCCTTCTGTAAAACAGATATCTTTTTGTCTCTTACAGCAAGATGCAAACTCCATACTCTCCTTCATAGATTCAGCTACCTTGTCAGCAATAACATTTTGTCAATTCATCAATGAGAATATCTTTGATCCATAGCGTAAGAATGTCTACCGACTCACCGTTGACATCAAGCACTTTACGCACTTCATCTTTGATATTCTCCGACATGTCCGTCATTGTAGACCGTGTTGCGCGTTTAGCCATATTTCACAGTAACTCACAAAACTACAAGATAGTGACAGTACAGGGTATTCCAAAATTACCCTAGAATCAGAAGCTTGTCTGATGTCAATATAAAAATCCTCTGAAGATCACCATATAGATACAATTCTAGCACAAATTCCAGAAAAAATATGAAATTCAAGTCAATTTCGGCGTCGCATAGTGAAAGAAATTCAGAGCATTCAGAGCAGCTTTTTAACAACAGTCTTTTATATGCTTTAAAAAGACAATTTATAAATGTAATCTAATTCATGTATCTATTACATTCAAATTTACATGTTTTCTTACTATTGCAATTTGTATATAATCGTATTTTACTTGCACTGTAAAAACATGTATACAATTCAATCTGTGACTGCCAGTCATGGTTTGATAAACCTTGATTGAATTGAATTGAAAGAAATTTTCTATCTCCTATGACTTTTTCAGTACAGCTCTTTTCCTTTCCCCTTTCCCCTTTCCCCTTTTATATGTTCTTTTATTAACCTAATGTATTTCTTTATTCTTTCACTTCCCTTACGATATTATTTGTTTTTAACCTTCGTTAACCTTTACTCTATCTTTCTTATTTAATTCTTTGATTTTCATTCTTCTTTCATCTCTTTTTGAAATTCCCTATGTATTTCTCGGTTTTTTCTACTTTGCATCTTTCATTATGTTATTTATCGTTTTAATCATTCTACCATTTTCTTTCCTTATTTTTCCTTTATTTTTTATCCTTTATTCCCAAACTTTCCTTCTGTCAATCCCTTTGTATTTTCTTCATTCTCTTCTTTTATCTTCTCTTCCTATCTTTTCTAATGTTATTCGTGGTTTTATCCTCCTTTCATCTCTTGTTTTTATATTTCCTTATGATATAATACTACTTTCATCTTTCATCTATTATTTCTAAGTATTTCTTTTTGTTCTATTATCTTCTCACTCTAATTCTTCTACGTTTTCCTTTGTTTTCATCCTTCTATCAAATTCTCTTTCTATCTTTCCTAATGTTATTCTTTGCTTTTATCCTATAATTTTATTGTCTCTCTTTCTTTATATATATATATATATATATATATATATATTCCCATACGTTAGCCCTTGTCTTTATCCTTCCATCACTTTTCTTTCTTACTTTCCTTATGATAATCTTTGATTTGATTGATTTGATTTATTTATGTCTGTTTGATTTTCTTTTTCTTTTGCAGTTTTACAAATATATAACAAACAAATCATTGAACATTTTATGCATGACAAAAGAGTATATGTAAAACATAGTAAGGTTGGCTGTAACTAATCGAAAACATCAAACGGGAGGGTTGACAAAGTAAGCAAAGCTTGATAGCATGACTACCTTCAATGGATACATAATACAAATATGGAGAAAAAATATTGGTAAAAGGGAAAAAGAGAGAGAGAGAGAGAGAGAGAGAGAGAAAAAAAGAGGGGGTGTACATCAGGCGCGTAGCCAGGGGGGGGGCGATGGGATGGTCGCCCCATCAAAAACCGCTGCCCCAAAAAAAAAAAAAAAAGGAGAGAGAGAGAGAGAAGAGAAAAAAGTACAAAGGACGTAGGAAGAAAAGGAGCAGACAAAGAAACATTTTTGAAAATTCAGACAAGGATTAAGAGTCGAGAACGGTACAACGAATGGTCTTCTTTCTCTTATAATTTATTGAAACGTGAAAGCTTCCGCGCGGGAGGGGGGAAACTGAATTCAGACAAGGATTAAGAGTCGAGAACGGTACAACAAAACGTCTTCTTTCTCTAATAATTCAATGAAACGTCAAAACTTGCGCGGGAGGGGGAAACTGAATTCAGACAAGGTCGAATCGTCTTCTTTCTCTAATAATTTATTGAAACGTGAAAGCTTCCGCGCGGGAGGGGGGAAACTGAATTCAGACAAGGATTTAGAGTCGAGAACGGTTCAACGAATTGTCTTCTTTCTCTAATAATTTAATGAAACGTCAAAGCTTCCGCGCTTCGATGTTTCTGGACAATAAGAATAAGAATGTGAGATCAGCGAGCTGGTATGTAAAGACTGTAAACCTGGGCCTGCGAGTGGGAGCCTTGAAATGTTTGTATACAAAACAATGTTTAGTCAGTATATCAAGTAGGCCCCTCTTTATTCATACATTTATTCATACAAGGCCATGGAAGGTTATAATCAACGTTTCAATGAATGGAAGCAAAAAAAGAAATTATGAAGATTGAAGGTTGATGGCGGATTTAAATATAATGAGCAATAAGAAACGTTTTCACCGCTCTTTTAAAGGATAGCATTGTATTCATCGTTTTTATTTCAGGGGTAGTGCATTCCAGGTATCAAGGCCAGAATGTCTAATTGAGTTATGTTTCTTCTTTTCTCTCTATGATATTTCAGCAACGAATTGAAAGTTTTGGTAGACATCATGGATGTAGTTTAATAGTAAATCCTGGGCACATGTATTGCTAAAGATAATTATGATAATAAGGATAAGAATGATACCATTACTGTTAGGCCTACTACTACGAGTACCACTACTAACTACATTGATGATGCTGATACTAATAATGATTAATACTATTAAATAATAATTAAAGCAATAATTATGAAAATAACAATACTACTACTACTACTACTACTACTACTACTACTACTACTACTTATATGACTACTACTACTACTACTACTACTACTACTACTACTACTACTACTTATATGACTACTACTACTACTACTACTACTACTACTACTACTGCTACTACTACTACTACTATATGACTACTACTACTACTACTGCTACTACTACTACTACTTATATGACTACTACTACTACTACTACTACTACTACTACTACTACTTATATGACTACTGCTACTACTACTACTACTACTACTGCTACTTATATGACTACTACTGCTACTACTACTACTACTACTACTGCTACTTATATGACTACTACTGCTACTACTACTACTGCTACTACTACTACTACTACTACTGCTACTACTACTACTACTACTACTACTACTACTACTACTTATATGACTACTACTGCTACTACTACTACTACTACTTATATGACTACTACTGCTACTACTACTACTACTACTACTACTACTTATATGACTACTACTGCTACTACTACTACTAATACTACTATATCGAAGAAGAAGAAGAAAAAGAAGTAGGAGAAGAAGGAAAGGAAGAATAATGTCAGCGATGTTAGTGATTATTTTCTCTATGTTCGAGGTTAAATACTTCGTGGTAAGAATGTAAGCGAGGAAAAAGAAGGCAATGACAAAACAGGAGAGAGAGAGGAAGAGAATAGCCCGGGTTCAAATTCAGTTTTCTTTAAATTATTTAAAGGTACTATGTCCCATTTGCAGGCCAATGAAAATAAAAGGTTAATTTCCAACGGCATTTGCAAGATAATACGAATTTAGAACTTCCCTCAAAATGTGGAAACATAACGACCGTTAGTTGTCGAATCTAATATAGCGATCGCGGCCGTTAAATTAAATAGTCTGATTTTCAGACCCTTGTACCGAATGGTCGTACGTTTTGTGCTGCGCAAATATTCAATCAGTTTAATTTTGGCTATTACAAGAAGTGGGTTATTGATGTAGACAAATGCTCATGTACCCGTTACAGCTCATTTTATATATGTTATTACCAAAGAAAAAAAGAAGTCAGTCAGTCAGTCAATAGTGTCTGACAGTGAAGTCTAGAAAGTAAACGGGTTTCCTTGCATAATTTGAATACTAGGACATTGCTAACGTTTACATTTCACAGATAGGACATACGTGACATATTCATAATTCTTGCAAAGTTCTACAGAATTTGATGTTGGCTGCAAAAGGGATACATTACCTTTAACCCGGTACTGATGATCATTTGTCTGCCATGTGATTAATAAGTGACGCTACATAAAAATAGTATCACTGTGTCGTTTATTGTCAAGAAATTGTTCAAATAGCATTGTAGAGACGATGAACAAATACGAAGAATAATACAACGTCATTAATCGTGAGAACGTTCACTTCTATGTCTCTCCGCCAAATAATCCGAACAATAGAATCAACCAAGTGGAATCAACTGTTAAACGAATTTATCATGAGTCCTGAAATATTAATTTGCTACTGCTTGTCATAATAGTATTAAAGAGCAGCAATGGCAAACGATTGTCACAAAAATTTAGCAACAATCGTTGCTAGGATTGCTTTTTCCTAAAAATTACCATGATACATGAGACCATGCTCAACTTTAATTTGAAATGGAGAAATGGTTACATCAACCATTATAGACTACAATATATTATGATATATTCTGATTTGTAGTCCACTATAATTATATTCTATATTTTATCTTGGATTCTACCTTAATAATTATGTTCTAGTTTATATTTATACTATATGTTCTATTATTCTATTTCATATTCTACATTTTCTGTAATTTATGCTTCTTTATATTCTACTTTATCGTAAAATTTATACACTTTATGATTCTTCTTTTCTCTTGATTATATATATCAGCAACAAATTGAAAGTTTTGGAAGACATCTTTGATTTAGTTTAACAGCAAATCCTGGATTTGATTGCAAAAGATAATCATGATAATAAGGATAAGAATGATACCACTAGTACAAGGCTCCTACTACATGTACCACTACTACTACTGACATTGATGATGCTGAAAATAATAATAATGATAATAATATCAAGTAATGATAATGATAACAATGATAATCAGGCGCGCCGGAAGCAGTTTGGGATTGGGAGGGGAGGGCAAACATTCCAGGGGGCTCACCTTTCAGGGGCAGTGGCGTAATGAGCAAAAAGGTCAAGGGGCGGAGCCCCCGGAAACTCTGGCGATTAAGGCAGTAAATTACGGTCAGATAAGCATATTTAGATACCTTATTTGTGACACTGGCAGGTAACTAATTGGCGTGGGGTCCAAGGGGCTGAGCCCCACGAAGCTCAGGGGTTTTAGGCATTTAATTATGGTCAGATGAGCATTCAGGGGCCCGTCTTAGGGGTCCAGGGTTGGAGCCTCCGGAAGCTCAGGGGTTTTAGGCATTTAATTACGGTCAGATGGGCATATTTTGATACCCTATATTTGTGACACTGGCAGGTCACTAATTGGCGGGGGTCCAGGAGGCTGAGCTCCATGAAGCTCAGGGGTTTTAGGCATTTAATTACGGTCAGATGAGCATCCAGGGGCCCTCCTTAGGGCTTTTGGTGGGCTTCAGGCGGCAGAGCACCCGGAAGCTCAGGGGTTTTAGGTATTTAACTACGGTCAGATGAGTATCCAGGGGCCCCGATCCTTAGGGCTTTTGGGTCCAGGGGGCAGAGCCCCCGGAAGCTCTGGGGTTTAAAGTATTTAATTACGGTGAGATGAGCATCCAGAGGCCCGCCTTAGGGCCCTTGGTGGGGGTAACTGCCCCCGCCCATCAGTACGCCAGTGTTCAGGGGCTCATGTCTTTTCACTCCTATGATAAAAAACACACCCGCTTTCCATCCTCTGACAATATGTCCACGATATGCGCGTAACGCTATTATAAAATCCTCCACTAATTATTGTTAAATATAGGGGCATGAGGAATGTTTAAGAAGTTTAATTCCTGAATTCCTGTTTACTCTCCTTTTCTTTGAATGGAATGTAATTTTTATGTGATTCAATTCATTTTTTATTTTATTTTTGGTTAAAAAATACACAATTTTTACTCCTTAACTGCTGATTTTTTTCGAGGGGGGGGGGCTTTTTTTTTTGGGGGGGGGGTGAAAATGCGTTTTGCCCCCCTCACTTTTTTAGTGGGGGGGGGGGTCGACCGCCCCCCTGCAATAGCAATAACACAACTAATTCTATTACTACTCCTACTACTACGTAAAAGAAGAAAAGAAGAAGAAGAAGAAGGAGAATCATTTCATCAATATTAGTGATTTTCTTTTCTGCACCTTACGTACTTCGTGGTAAGAATTAAAAAAAGAGAGGGAAAAGGAAGGCAAGAACGAAGAGAGAGAGTAGAGAAAGAGAGAGACTATGGCCCGGGGTTCGAATTCATCTTTCTTTAAAATTATTAAACGTGGTACTGACGATTTTATTCTGCCATTTGATTGCCATGTGATGCTACATAACAATAGTAGCTCAATGTCGTTTATTGTCATCAATTTTTATTCAAATAGCATAATATATACGATGAAAAAACAAACAGGAATAATAATACATCGTCGTTAAAGTTGAGAATAATCACTTCTCTCTCTCCTCTCTGTGCTAACCCTCCGAACATGGAATCAACCAAGAGGAATTAACTGTAAAGTGAATTCGTGTATTACTGAACTTTTATGTGATATAGAGAAATGGTTATAGCAACCATATTACACTACAATATATTCTGATGTATTCTGCTTTATAGTCTACTTTTTATTCTTTTCTATATTTTATCTTGTCTTCTACCTCAAAACTTTCTAGTTTTTATTCTATTTTATGTTCTTTTTTTATATTTTGTATTAATTCTACTTTATTCTGTACTCTGTCTTATGTTTCTTCTTTTCTCTCGATAATATTTGAGCATTATATTGATAGTTTGGGTAGACATGTTAGATGTAGTATAGCAATAAATCCTTGGCACATGTAATGCAAAATATAATCATATTATTATCATTTTAGTCTTCTTTAAACAACGTTGCCCTTTCAATAACGAATATTGCTCTTCCAATAGGCAGTGGCGTAATGAGCAATTTTTTTTTCTTGGGGAAAAAAAATATCCGCATCACCACCACTCTTACATGTTACATGCAGGCCCCGCGGAACATTTTTCAAAGTGGGGGGGGGGGGGCCAAAGTATTTACGATCAGGTAGAGCAAAGCGAGCGAAGGAAGTGGAACTTAAATTGGCGTGGGGTCCAGGGGCTAAGCCACGATGGGGGTTAAGGGGCGGAGCCCCATGAAGCTCAGAGGTTTTAGGCATTTAATTCCGTCAGATGAGCATACAGAGGCCCGCCTTGGGGTCCCTGGTGGGGTCCAGGGGCAGAGCCCCCGGAAGCTCAGGGGTTTTAGGCATTTAATTACGGTCAGATGAGCATATTTTGATACCTTATTTGTGACATTGGCAGGTCACTAATTGGAGTAGGGTCCAGGGGGCGAAGCCTCCAGAATCTCAGGTGCTTTAGGCACTAAATATTGATCAGATGAGCATCCAGGGGCCCGCCTTGGGGATCTTGGTGGTGTCCAGGGGGCGGAGCCCCCGGAAGCTCAGGGGTTTGAGCCTTTGAGGCATTTAAGTATATATGGTCAGATGATCATCCAGGGGCCCGCCTTAGAGCCCTGGTGGGGTCCAGGGGGCGGAGCCCCCGGAAGCTCAGGGGTTTCAGGTATTTAATTACGGTCAAATGAGCAACCAGGGGCCTGCCTTAGGGCCCTTGGCGGGGTACAGGGGGCAGAGCCCCTGGAAGCTCACGGAAAATTCATGCCATTTCAGCAATTAGAATTAGAAATAAACCACGTTTGAATTTTATCTAGGGGGTCAACTGCCCCCCAAGCCCCCCCCCAAGCCCCACCCCCATCAGTACGCTAGTGTCAATAGGCCCTGTCTATTTAAAAGAGTTAAAAGAGACATTAAAAACATTTAAGTATTACATGAAACATAAAACAATAAAAAAATACAAAATATTCAAGGTTAAGATTAAAAAACAGAAATAAAGCATTACTCCTGAAACATGTTTACAAAAAAAATGACATCAAAATTTATATGATAGATTGGATACGAACTGCTTCTCAATGTGCAATTAAAATGGTAAGGTGTTTGTCGCCTCTTTAATGAAAATAAAGATGATATTGCACGTAAATCAAATGAGTGAACCTTGGTAGTGGAGTGATCTTTTGAAATAGCCTTGTTCTTGTTTTTTTAACGAGTGGGGAGTGAGCAGCATATCTTGAAAAAGACTGATGATTTCTTTCAGATACAAAGGCATGAGATCATTTTGGATTTTATGATGATGCGTACAGCAGATTCTTTTGTATAATAATTTCAAATTCAATCGCAGTAGTGTACAATAATGAAATTGAATCATTTGCTATATATTCTTGAGTCACATTCCTGGTATAACACAGGGTTGAGTGGACTCGCATTGGCCAGATATGAATAGATTTGCTTAAATTCCCAATGTTCGATCCAACCACAATTATGTTCATATATCAGATTTGCAAACAAGGATAAACTACTTTCAAGAAATACAATATAACACCTTATTGCATTAGCGACTTTCGTCAATGCCTTGTTGTTCTGGAGATACGAATGAAGAATGAAAGGCCTTGAAATGGACCAGAAACGGACAAAATGGCGCTTGGCGTTTTGGGGGTCATGCATAGCATCTTTCAAAAATACTTGGGAATAAGATATGGGTGGATGCCATGCGCATTTTCTACCCAAAATCTCATTTTTTGGCTCAAAACTTGAAAGAATGTCAAAAGTCATAATTTCAATTTTTTTGAAGTAATAAACCTGTTTAATATACATTTGAATGTTGTATATTACACATATAATGTATGGCGCAATGAAACATAAAGTGTGATTTACTCAGAATATTGGGCTATCAAAACTAATTATAATTCAACATTTTTGACACACCATAAATCTGTCCATTGAAACTCTTTTTCTTGATTAAACATATAATATATGTTGTCATACCAGAAACAGAAGAAAAAATTTGATCAGATAACGTGATGGATAAGTTATTTTGTTATCCAAATGCATTGATGTCTTTTTACAGGATGCGCATTTTGAGTGGAAACACACTGTACATGTACCGTATATGGCAATTCTACGGAGCCCCGTAAGGGACATAACAAATAAAAATGCAAACAAAAAAATTCAGGCCAGGAAAAATAAAAAATTAACGCTCTGGAGGGGACAAAAATCTAAGTGATTTGAATTTTTTTTTCTCGAATATTTAATAAAAGAAAATGTTCGTATTTGAAAGTATTTTTTCTCGAATATTTTATTTTAAACTTTTTTTTCTTCAAATTTTTAAGTTTTCTGTTTTCCTTCCTAAAAATAGATCGGTATCTTTTTCAGACAGCTAGGCTAGCTGGCCGGTGCTGGGGGAGCCAATCAAAGCATATGTCATTGTCAAATTTCAAAAGAAACAATTTGTGTGCTTCATTCTCCCCTTTTTTCTTACATGCATCTGTATTCTTTTACATTTCTCCTCTTTTCACACTTCACAACACAAGATCATACCATCATTCTCAAAATTATCAAATGTGGCCGCAGATTACCGCAGATGGAGAGCATACATGCAGCGAATATTATAGTCTAGGCCTTATAATGTTAGACAGTACGGTACAAGCATCGGCGGTGGCTCCCCAATCATGCACCAACCAGCTTACCTAGCTGTCTGAAAAAAACCGATCTATTTTTTAGGAAGGGAAAACAAAAATCGAGAAAAAAAGAATTAAAATTCGAAAGAAAAAAACTTTAAAAATTCGAGAAAAAAAAATTGTAATTCGAAGAAAAAATATCTGTAACTTTGGACCCTTGCCTATCAGAATGTGCTTGTAGGCCCTAAACTTCGCAGGCATAGTCTCTAGCATCCCATCAAGCTCACTGAACTCTGCGTATTCCGAAATCCCTCAGGCGTGACCGTCCAGGGGCCATTTTTCCCGTTTCGGGCCGTTTTTAGGCCTTTCTTTAGGCCTTTCTTTCTGCGTACCTAACTCCACTAATATAGAGGCTACAGACTTCTAATAAATACTTCTAAATAGTCCCAGAGACGCTCTCTCGTCTGTCGTTTTAAAACACGGGCGCCAATGCATGCCTATCGTTCTAATATACGATTGCAGTCCTAGTTGACATATTCTTCTTGTAATTGAGTTCTTAATGCAAACTAATTTATAACTTGTCACTCCAATTTAATTTCTTACAGCTCTCTGAAGGATCTGATCTTAATTGGCTCTTAAACATGTTCATTCTCAAGATGCGGCGAAAATATCAGGTATACAGTTTTCTCTATGTACTCTGTTTTATAGCTCTGATTAGAGTGCTGGAATTGAATGCGGGTGAACTCGGAAGTGCATGGAGCAATATTTTGTACTATCGCCCTCGCAGTATTTCTGCAGCGCAATCAAATTCTTATTTTGGAGGTGATGATGAACCTTTTGCCCAGGATGTAAGGAGACTCCTAGCCAGGGTAGAAAGGACAAACACTTCCAAGAACACCATCAAAGGGTTACTTAATTATAATGACGATCGTGTGCTCTATAAGTTTTTTAAGCAACGCAGGACCCTTCGTACGATTGCGTGATCAGGATCCTCAAGTACCGTAGACCACTAGCTGATGAAGTTTACTTGAATAACGATACATGGATGAGGTCTAAATGTGAAGGTATGCCATGCAGTGTTGAAGCGAGATACAGTCTGAATTTGGAGGATTTTGGGGATGCGGATGTCGTCGTTATAAGTGAAAAGTCGCATCGCGAATTTAATTGGAAGTATCTCCTTAGGGCAAGGCCCCCAGGACAACTGTGGGCACTGTACTCCAAAGAGAGTCCTTCGCATCCGCCACAGTTCACTCCACCGTCTGCTCTGTTCAAAGGTAACCCTTACAACCTCAGCATGACGTACCGATCAGGGTCAGACTTCGACCTGCCCTATGGGTATTTTGTGCGAGATGGTCCTAGCGACATGAAGGGGGGAACAAAGTCACGACTGATGATGTGGATGGCATCACATTGCGAACCATTAGGATGGGAAAGAAACAAGTTTGTCCATGCTTTGCAGAAGCATCTGGATGTGCACATGTATGGAAAGTGTGGCACGTATGAGTGTCCAAAGCACGACTGGGACAGCTGCCTGACAGAGATGCAGAAATACAAGTTCTATCTTTCGCTTGAGAACAGTGAATGCTTTGAGTACATCACTGAAAAGCTCTGGAAAATGCATTCGACACGGGCATGGTTCCCATTGTATATGGGGCAAGGAAGGAAGATTACGCAAGGTTAGCGCCCCCGAATTCCTTTATTCATCTCAACGACTTCAGCACAATGGAAGAATTCGTGGAATACATTAATTTATTGGATCAGAATGAGACGCTGTATAATAAATATTTTGAGTGGAGGAAGTTAGGAAGGACTCAAATGGGTACGGGGTACAAAGCTGCATTGAGTCCCCCGAATCTCTGTAAATTGACCAAAAAGCTGGTGGACATTACGTTGTACCCAGAGACTTCATGGAGAGGGAGGACTCCTGATTTCGGAAAATGGTGGAATGATTCGTGTGAGCACCAGACAGAATTATTAGGTGTGGGTATATAGATTAAGATGAAGGTACTGTACAATATAGAAAGTTTTATTAAGAAAGAAATCAAGCGAAACTAAAGAAAGGAATTGAAGACGAAACAGGTTTCCTCCCCTAGGCACCATTCATAGAAACCATTTTCAAATAGTCATGTATTGGTTTGTTTCGTAAAAATTAAAGATCACTGAGAGTAGAATATAATAAGCCAGTTCATAGTTGCAGTCTACGCATGAGCAGATTAAGGTCATTGCAGACCAAATTGTGAAATACACGGAGACAAAATACTAGATACGTGCTCATGAAAGTTATGTAATCATTATTCATCTATGCACAAGCAGTGCACTCCATGATACACACGTGGAAGTATTCTTTGAAAAGGGGAAACAAAGGCTATTTATGTAGCACCTCCATCTCTGTGTAATGGTGGATGTGCACGTAGCTCTGTGTTGCATGGTGGAGTAGAAACAAAGAATCCGTATAGCAAAAATGACTTGAAATGTGACCAAAATTTGAGATATCAATAATTGCCTACTGCATGTTGAAATATGTTGATATTTCGATATAAGAGGTCTTTAAAGAGATGCTTTAAAAGAAAAGAGAGATGAATATTGGCTTATTGAATTTAGTAGGCATTCCAAACATCTGGTCCATGATGTCTTACTGACTCAGTTTGGGTAAAAATTGTTTTAGAATTTTCTAAGTGACAATATTTAGATCGACGGGTGGGATATGTGTGAATGATGAGTTCAAACTGTAAAAGTTGTGAAATAGGGAAAGGAGTTGATTGTGAATAGTGAATATTTATACATAAAAATGTTTATCTAAAAAATATGATTATCTTTTATTTTTGATATTTTTGAACGATGAAATAAAGATTCCGTGTGTTATAAATAATTTGAGTTAGTAATTATGCGAATCGCTCTCCTTTGAAGCAAAAATAAGGAATTAATTCTTGTTATACACCTCTCGACTGTAGTATGTTGAATAAATCTAGCCATCTAATTGGTCGAAATTGGAGTCGTGATTTTAGTCATGCCCGTAAAGAAACGAACAATTGTCCGTTGCCCGGGTAGCGTATTTTTGTTTTACACGCTAGCGAGGGGAATTTCTCGATTAATTCCAATGAAACCGCTCGCGGAAAGCCTAGACTGTATTTTAAACCTTTATGCTGTGCTGATAATGATTATGTACTGAAATTGTATTGTCGATGGGTGGTGTGTGTAATTGTGTGTGTACGTTCACGCTCGCTGCGCTGATTGCTGCTCCATATTCAACAGCAAATTGCAAAATAAATACCAATATTTTTGTTTAATATTTGCTCGGAATCTTGTGCTGTGTTCAAATGTGTAGTGGTATCAATTATGAATAACTTGTTTGAACCATACCTTTTCCACAGGACTTCCCTCTTCTTCTCTCTCTCCCTCTCTCTCTCTATCTCGCTCTTTCTCTTTCTCTCCCGCATAACTCTCTCATCTCTCTCGCTATCTCCCTACTCTTTTTCTGTCCTCTTTCTACACTTCCCTCATCTCTCTCCATCTATGCCCTCCCCTCGTCTCTCTCTCTCTCTCCGACCTCCTCCCATCTGTCCCTCCTTATCTTTGTCCACCCTCCCCCTCTCTCTTCTCTTTCTCGATCTCCCTTGCCTTTTTCTTTCCTTCTTCCATTTTCGACTTCTCCCTTGTCTGCTTGAATTTATCTTTCACCCTCTTCGGTAAGATACCAATATTCAAGTTCACACAATACGTGTCCAAAGTCTGTTTTTTAAAATAAATATAGTATGTTTAAATGTTTAGTGTGATATTTTGATAGTTAACGCATTACTCACAACTCATTCCCATTTCCTAACTAGATATTTAAATCGTCATTGAGGACGAATTAGGTGGTCTGTTATGTAATCTGAATAACTGATCTTGTAGAAAATTGTCTTAGCTACAACATATCAAAATTTGGAAGAAAATCGATTCATATTTACAGAGATACAACCAATTTTCCATAAATATGCTGACGTCATAATATGTAAATTCGTATTTTGAGTTCCAAGGCCAAAGGGCAAAGGGCAGTGTAGTATCGTGAGCTGCTTCCTTGTTGATTTGACTATGTAAAGATACCATACCATAAAAATGGGAATAAAAGAACGAACGCAAACCCACAGATCTGAGTGCCAACCAATTGTATGATTCATCATTAATGTTATCAAACATTACAATGGCGACGAGGATGGGATAGTAGTGATATATGAGCAGTGGCGGATCCAGGGGGGGGGGCACAGGGGGCACGTGCCCCCCGGCCAAAAAAAAAGAAAAGGAGAAAAAGGAGGGGGAAAGAAAAGGAGAGGAAAAAGAAAAAAAAGGGAAGAGAGAAAGAAGAAGAAAAGAGGGAGGAAAGAAAAGGGGAGAGGAGAAAAAGGAGGGGAAAGGGGCGAGAGAGGAGAGAAAAGGCGGAAAAAGAAGAAAGGCGGAAAGACGGAGGAGAGAAAAGGGGAAAAAGGAGAATAATGAGAAGGGAAAAGAAAGAAAGGGGGATGATATTATAAGAAGGTGTTTTTTTACCGGGTAAGGGGCGGGGGCATGCAATTTTAAGTCGAACATGACTAATACCAAAGATTTTATCTCCTTTATAACTTCTAACTTAGTCTTGAATTAATTTTCCGATATACCTATTCTAAGTGCTCTTTCAGCATACAGATTGTCCCCGCCATTAATCCTGCCACAGTTGCTGGTTTCATTGTCATATTATTTTCTGTCATCCCTGCGCATGTGGCCGCGAAGAGCCTAACACAAAGTTTCTATCCGTTTCGCAAGCACTTTTTTTCCATCGCCTACATGTAATGCTTCCAGTTTGCAAAAGATCCCAGTGGCAGATTTATGGGGGGGGGGATGGGGGAGGTTTTAGGGGGTTTAACCCCCTTGGGCTGCCAAGTGGAAATGTGATGTGAATAGAAAAAACGCAATCATGTGTCCAGACCCACACAGTATCCGCATCGTCATCGGGTCAAACCCCCTTAAACTGTTACTTGATTTAAAAAGACGTTATCATGCACTGCTTTTTATGGTCTCCATTGTGTTAGTAGATGCCAGGAAAATATCACTGACGGGAGTGCAAAATAGCCCCCAATCGCCTCGCCGCTACGCGGCTCGGACTTCGCGGCTCGTGGACGATGCTCCGCATCGTCATTTTGTCGAACCCCCTTAAGCTGTTACTTTATTTAAAAAGACGTAATTATCATGCACTGCTTTTTATGTTCTCCATTGTGTTAGTAGATGCCAGGAAAACATCACTTATGGGGTTCAAAATAGCCCCCCAAAAATCGCCTCGCCGCTAGCTACGCGGCTCGGACTTCGCGGCTCGTGGACGATGCTGCGCATCGTCATTGGGTCGAAACCCCCTTAAGCTGTTACATGCACTTGATTTAAAAAGACGTTATCATGCACTGCCTTTTATGGTCTCCATTGTGTTAGTATATAGATGCCAGGAAAACATCACTTACCGGGGTTCAAAATGGCACCCCAAAAAATCGCCTTGCCGCTACGCGGCTCGTGGACAATGCTCTGCATCGTCTTTGGGTCAACCAGTGGCGGATCCAGGGTGGGGGGGGGCCGGGCCCCCTCCCCTAAAAAAAAAACCGGTAAAAACACCTTTTTGAAAAAAGAAGTTTGGCCCTCCTGGCGCCCAAGGGTGGCGGTGGAAAAAATAACCCTTCCCGTAGGGAAAAAATTTTCGGGTGCAAAAAAAATTGTGCTCACTACCCCACTGAGCAAAAAATCGACCGGCACGATTTTCAAATTTTCGCACGAAGTGGGCCCCTTTTTAGGCCCCCTCCCTTGCCGCCGGCTGGATCCGCCCCTGGGGTCAACCCCCCTTAAACTGATTTAAAAAGACGTAATTATCATGCACTGCTTTTTATGGTCTCCATTGTGTTAGTAGATGCCAGAAAAACATCACTTACGGGGGTTTAAAAAAAATAGCCCCCCCAAAATCGCCTCGCCGCTACGCGGCTCGGACTTCGCGGCTCGTGGACGATGCTGCGCATCGTCATTAAACTGTCCCCTTTAAACTGTTACTTGATTTAAAAAGACGTAACTATCATGCACTGCTTTTTATGGTCTCCATTGTGTCAGTAGATGCCAGGAAAACATCACTTACGGGGGTTCAAAATAGCAACAACAAAAAATCGCTCCGTGTCGTCATTGGGTCAACCCCCTTAGCAAAAAGCTAGATCCCATCATCTGCCCCTGGGTCCCTACTCTTTGAGGGGGTAGGAGAAAGCAATTTTACGTCATATTACTCCAGGAAGTGCCAGAAAATGCACCTAATGTGGTTCTAAAATTGCAAATGCTTCCTACTCAGGGAGGGGGTTCTGACCCCCTCCCAGACCCACCCCTGCTTGGTCGCTCTGCTCCCTCGCCGCTGACGCCTCGCTCCATCGTTTTTCATATATTTCACCCAATGCGATTTTATGCCCCCCGTAAGAAATTCCTGGATCCGCCACTGATGAGTGTGCGAGGTATTGTGAATGGATATTGGGAAGCGTGTTCACTGATCACACAATATATTCTCTATTTTATTTTAGCTACGAGGAAGCAAGGTTGCACTGACAATAAAGTACATGATAAACTGTATTCCCTTTTCGTTATTTTATTGGGTACTGATGTTGCAGACAAAACATTTGCAAAGTGTAGTCATGCCCGCAAATAAATGATTCGATCAGAATCGTATGAATGAGAATTGATTATTGCACGGAGTTACATTGAATGATCATAGATGAGAATGAACATGAATAAATGCAATGAATAAATAGAGCTTACGACAGAGTGGAAATGATGTCGAAAGTCCAGTGAAGATGATGACGGAAGAAACGAAGGAAGGGGCTCTCGCGATGATGGTGCGGAGGCTTGATGGCGGAGATGTAGCTTCGTTGTCGTGGCTGAAGAGCCGTGAAGAATCTCAACGCTGACGCTCGATCGTGATGATGATGATGATGATGATAAAACTCTCAGGCGAGAAGAGAAGAAAAGTGGCGCTCGAAAACTAAGCAGTGAGTCGCTCGATGTCGGGAGGCCAGAGAAGAAATGCAGAGTACATCAAAGCCGGTGGTGATGCAGATCAGAGCAGTGAGTCGCTCGATGGATGAGCCGAACTTTGGTGGTGAATGTTTAGATGAGCTGCGGTGAGTTGAGCTCGTGTGGGTGATGATCTGCCGGAGCGAAGAAACCGGCAGCTCCCAGTGGAGAATCAAGCGCCATGTCGGTCCCGATTATATCGTTCCACTGTGAGACTGCCATCCCGCTGGAGACGGCAGAGAAAGAGTTGATGTGCCATGCAAAAGGTGATAGGCACGGAAGAATATAAAGCCCGGAGAAAATCACGGAGACGTGTGACTCAACTGAGGATGTAAGCAGGAGTAAAGAAAACCTCGTGGCGTTGAAAATACGCGGAGTGAACGGTGCGCGGAACCACGATGCGCGATTGGAGGAATGAACGCGCGTGGTCCGAATAAATGAATATAAATAAATAGCGTGATGGAAAATTACTGTGAACATGAATGTACAATAAAAGTAGTGCGAATGTAGTGCGAGTCGCTACAGGATTAAGAAACTAGATTGGCATTCAGTATCTCAGTGGCGGATCCAGGGGCCCGGCGGGCCCCCTCCCCTAGAATAAAAACATGTAAAAACACCCTTTTTGGGAAAAAAAGAAGATGGGCCCCTCCTGGCGCTCAAGGGGATGGTGAAAATTTTTGAAGGCAAAAAAAAAAATTAGCTCACTAACATTCTTCGTTACACAGCATGCTGGCTCAACCTTGCTAAGCCTGAAGACATCTGAAGCTCTACAGCTCATAAGAGTTTCATACAACATCAGTGACCGTGACAATTCGCAAATCTTCGATGAATTCGCTGATCGGTTTACCGGATTGGGTAAACTGAAAGGAGCTACATGCAAGCTACATGTGGACGAATCTGTTACACCCATCACACAACCGCACAGGCGCATACCATTCCACGTTCGTAAGCGTGTTGAAGCAGAACTTGAACGTCTCCAACAGCTAGACATCATAGAGCCTGTGCACAATCAACCGACTCCATGGGTTTCACCTATTCGTGTCGTTCATAAACCGAAACAACCGGATCAAATCCGGATTTGTGTCGACATGCGTGCAGTGAACAGAGCGATTATGCGGGAAAGACATGTTACACCAACCATCGACGATATAATCGCGAAGCTGAACGGAGCCCAGATATTCTCCAAACTTGATTATAACAGTGGCTATCATCAGGTAGAACTTGATAAGGTTTCAAGATATCTTACTGTGTTCAGTACACACGCCGGTCTGTTCCAGTACAAACGCCTGAATTTCGGTGTCAACAGTGGAGCTGAGCTATTCCAGAACTTGATACAATCAGCACTAGCGGGGTTGCCAGGCGTAATCAATATCAGTGATGATATTTTGATCTTCGGTCAGAACCAGGCTGAGCATGATCACTGCCTTCATGATTGACTACTGCGCCTGAGAGAGAAAAACCTAACACTCCATAGAGCGCAATGTGAGTTCAACAAGGTCTCCATTCAATTCTTTGGACACGTCTTCTCAGCAGCCGGTGTTTCACCAAGCCCGGAGAAAGTACAATTGCTAGTTGATGCACCCCCTCCAACTACTCGTGAGGAAGTGCGCAGTTTCCTTGGATTGGCTACGTACTGTGCACGTTTCATCCCACGGTTAGCAACCCTCTCTGAGCCCCTTCGCATGCTGACTAAGCAAGATGCAGTGTGGGAATGGGGTCCACGTCAACAATCTGCATTTGAGGACATCAAGCGTGCCATAGCTGACCATTGCAACATGGCGTATTTCAATCCACAGTCTCACACAACAGTGTTAACTGATGCAAGCCCGGTTGGACTGTGTGCCATGCTTGTACAACATGACCCAGCATCTGACAAGCTTGTTGTTGTTGCCCTTGCTAGCCGATCTCTTACACCTGTTGAACAGAGATATTCGCAAATAGAACGAGAGGCTCTAGGCGTGACATGGGATATCATACACTTCCATCTCTATCTATACGGCAGTAGCTTCACAGTAGTAACAGACCATAAGCCTCTGATTCCACTATACAACAACACCTTCTCCACCCCACCAGCACGTATTGAGCGATGGTTGTTAAAGCTACAGCAGTATAATTTTCAACTCACATATCAACCTGGTCCATTGAATCCAGCAGATTATCTTTCACGACATCCGTCTGCTAAGGTCATTCGCACATCGACTACGCAGCATCGATCATGGAAGCAAAATCTTTACTGTTTCTTGCGCAATTACAGAGCAACACCACATGCTACAACTAGTGTACCACCAGCGAGTGTGATCTTCAGTCGTCCACTCCGCACACGACTCCCCCAGCCACAGACCACCGCGGAAAGTGATCAGGAAATCGCGATTTCACCAAGAAGCGTCAAATGAAAGTGCATGCGGAAAAGCACATGTCATTCCAAAAATCACAGCTTAAACCAGGTGACATCGTTGTTGTGAAACGTGATGGTCATGTCGGGAAATTCCAATCACCGTTCGATTCGCGACCCTTGAAAGTTGTGGAAATACGTGGTTCAATGATAATTGCTGAACGCGGTTCACAGAGAGTAGTACGCAATTCATCGCGTTTTAAGATTCTTCAAGGATCTCACGTGGTAGACGATAATCCAGATATGTTGGACGAAGTCGACTTTCGCGACAATGACCTACCAGCGAACATCCGCGATAATCGTCCAGCTCCACGACGAAATCCAACTCGCAATCGCATTCCACCACGCCATTTGAGAGATTATTCCACATGAGAGATAATTTTATGAGCATAAATAGAGAAAGGACAAAAACAATTGAACTTTGCATGTTTACAAATTGTGCCATTTTGCACTGTGAAAGTGGACAATTTTTGGAGAACTTAGCATTATTTGTAAACAAATTATGCATTTTATGTTGAAACACACAATACCTTCAAAATGAAGCAGGTTCCTATAAAGTTAAACTATTGTAACTGTAAAGGTATATGAGAAAACTATTTGGTTACATATAGTCATTTGCAGGCCAGAAGTTGATGTTATTTGAACAATGTAATTGTTTTGAAAGTTTCTACCAAAAGGAAACATGTAGTTGTTTAAGAAGTTTTTACCAAAAGTTCGATTTGAAAGTGTTTAAAGTTATCATAAACAAAAGGTTGGTTTATAACAGTTTTGTAACTGTTTTTGTTTTATTAGTTCATATTTTCTTAAAATTTGGGTTTTACAAGGTACAAGGTACATGTACAGATATATCAATAAGCCTACTCTATAATGATGTAATTTATTCATTAGAAGAAACAAACAAACTACAAAATATAGGATTAAGTAACAAAAAAAAAAACTAATTTATTCATGACTGTACACCCAATTAACAAAACTAATTTATTCATGACTGTACACCTTATTAACATATTCTAGACATACATGTCCAATGTATTATGTTAATAGACATACAAACTGTTATAGCATTTCTAATTTTCTATAAGGTCAGTTATTGTAATAATACTAGAAGTTCTTTACAATGTAACACTCAATTTCAAAGATGGGAGGATTGTAGTATCGTGAGATACTTCCTTGTTGATTTGACTATGTAAAGATACCATACCATAAAAATGGGAATAAAAGAACGAACGCAAACCCACAGATCTGAGTGCCAACCAATTGTATGATTCATCATTAATGTTATCAAACATTACAGGCAGAGCTATAGAAAATTAAGGAACATTACAAGACATAATAGAAGGAGAACGAGAACCAGAGGCGGGAGAGGTAGAGGGTGAGAGAGAAGAAAAAGAGAAGGGCAGAGGCAGAGGGAGACAGAGCAAGAGAATAAGAAGGAGGCAAGGCAAGAGGTCGAGGTAGAGGGAGGCAGAGAGAGAGGGAGAGGGTAAAAGAGTAGAGAGATATATATGCAGAGACAGAGCAAGAGAAGGAGAGGGGCAAAATAAGAGAGGAGAAGGGAAACAGAGCAAGAGAGAGGAGAAAGAGAGAGATGCAATGGAGAACGATGCATTCAATATATCCAGCATAAATAGAATTTTATATAGAGAAAGAGAGAAGTATAGACAAGTAAACAATTCTATGTCCACGGGAGAGACGTAAACATGCATATACCTGGGCTGAATAACTGGAAAAGTAAAAACGTCTGGGAAGGAGACTAGCAAGGTGATTTGATATTGTAGCAGAGTTGGGAGATTAACCCTATATTAGGTTTAATACACGACAAGGAATAAGATTTCCCATAGGGTTGTACTCAAACTATCGACATTCTTCTCCCATAGCTATAACACGCAAAATTAGGCATTTTAATACATTGTTTGTGATTGTATATGATAATATGTTATAATAGTCGAAGAAGATCATAAAATCAAATTTAAAACGACGGCAAAAAAAAAAAAATGACCCACCAGGAATCGAACTTGGGTCGCCGGAATGGGAGGCAAGTGCTATGACCACTATACCAAAATAATCCACATAGACATTACACGTGAACGGAAAATGGAATTCTCAAATCTCACTTTGCAAGTGAAATATGAGCATGATCCCGGCATCTGATCGAAAAATAAAGGGCACACTTGTGATAGCTTATTGTCTCAGCTACAACATACTCGAAGCTCAGCAAAAATAGAAGTAAAACGACGGAGATATTGCTCGCGAAAGACGGGAATGTAGAATCCAGTTTTGAAAAAGTCATGTCCCATAGAGAATACACGCAAAATGTGAAAAATTGACATGCCTCCTTTAATCGCAAAAATACGCCATGATGCCTTTGTCAAAATGAAAAATCGTGGAACTGCATTTGTGGAGAATTGTCTCAGCTAGAACATATCAAAATTTGGAAGAAAATCGATCAATATTTACAGAGATACAATCAATTTTCCAAAAATATGCTGACGTCATAATATGCAAATTGAAATTTTAAGTTCGGAGGCCATTATGATGACGTCATGAGTTAATTGAGGGTCAAATGAGACATGAAATCATATCTGCTACTCATAAGCTATCCAAATATGAAAACAATTTTGGAGTTCCCATCCATTCTGAAGAGTTACAAAGAATTTTGTATAAGCATGTTTTTGCCCATGTATTGTGGATAAAGATAGCGCAGGCCCACGCGTGCTGTCAACTTTGACGGACGCTCATTGCGTTATTACTGGTCAAAAAAGGTAAACAAGGTATCAAAATCCATCTGCTTAAAAAGGATAAACCCTTCACTGAATAGGAATTTTTGCTATACAATGGTACATTTCTTCGCTCCAGTGATCTCGAGGCAGCAGACAGCAAGAAATTTTGTAAAAAATAAAAGGTCCACGGAAGTGGTTGTTAGAAGCTTTAATTACATAAAACCCACACTCTCTCCAATTTTATACAACAAAAGGTTGTCTTGGGAACCACTTCTATCTTTACGGATGGAATGCAGGGGGAAAGCCTTTGCCGGGAGTCTTAAAAAGGATAAATCCTTTACTGAAAAGGATTCTTGCTATACATTGTTACCTTTCTTCGCTCCAGTGGTCTCGAGGCAGTAGACAGCAAGAAATTTTGTAAATAACAAAAGGTCCACGGGAGTGGTTGTTAGAAGCTTTCACTACATAAAACTCACATTCTCTCCAATTTCATACAACAAAAGGTTGTCTTGGGAAACACTTCTATCTTTGCGGATGGGGGTGCAGGGGGAGAGTCTTGGGGCGGAGCCCCAAGAAGTTCTTGAATTTAAAAAAACAATAGGAAATTCAAAATAGTCGTCACGAGCGATAGAAATTGTAATTTCCTCCTTAAAAGTCACATAGCCCCTTTCATTTCATTTTAGAAATAACCTCTCTTTCTCTCTTAAAGACAATTTTATAGTACTTCTGTTTTCGTATTGTTGTACTTTCGTCCGCAAACTTCTTAGGCACATGTCGAGCCAACTCATTGGAAATGTAATCTGTAAGCAGGGAGTTTCATGTTCTTCCTTTTTTCTCCTTTCTTTCTCTCTCTCCCTCTTTCTGTCTCTCTCCTTTTCCTCCATCCTCTATCTTTTTTTTTTTTTTACACTATTCTCTCTTTTTATTCTCATGTTTTCCTTCCATCGTTCTCTCTTTTTCCATTTCCATTTTGTTAGGTCGCCAAAAAAGGAGGGCCGCGGCTGATTCGCCCCGCCCCCCCCCCCCGGATTAGCCAGTGATTTATACGTTGATGCAGGCAATACGCATAACTTGCGCTGGGATTTGGTTTCTATCCTATCTAATACGTTGCCGACCCGTTACTCGGAGTAGCACTTTTTATTTTATTAGTATATTTCTTCTTTTCTTCCCCTTCTCTTTTCCTTTTCCTCTCTTGTTCTCTTTTTCTCTTTCGTTCTTCCTTTTCTTTATTTTTTTAGGCCGCCATAAAAGGGGGACCGCGGCTGATTCGGCACTCACCTGTAACCGCCGCTGTTTCTATAGAGCTAAAATGATAAAATAGTGAAAATTTCACTTTTCAGGATTTCTTAGTTGATTCGTACATTCCTTTTGATTTTTAGAATTTATCTTTAAGAATCTTTAAAAATTCCTTGACAGTATCAAAATTCCTCCTTAAAATAAGGCAATTGGAGACTCTGTCCCAGATTGGCATGCCCTGCAGTCGGGGGCAGGGTGGTGGGACAAGATTTCCCACAAGGGAGACAAATTACGATAGGATTATATGTGTGTTATGTTTTCCTTTTTTGTCACGACAGGAGCGGGGGAAATATATTAGCTAGATTATGGGGTTGTCTCTATATAGTTATCAAAGCTAAAAAGTAAAGCTTGGTCTACTTAATGTCTCAGTGGCGTAGCCTGGATAAGATCAGTCGGGGGCAGGGTGGTGGGGCAAGACTTCCCACAAGGAGGACAAATAACGATAGGATTATAATTATGTGTGTTATATTTTACTCTTTTTTTTCGTCACCACAGGAGCGGGAGATGTCCCTGTATAATTATCAAAGATAAAAGGTAAAATATACTTTAAAAAAGACAAATATTCGGGGCCATCTACCCCGAAGCTACGCCACGGCCGTGGGGGTGTCCCCCATCCAATATTTCCCTTTGTTATTGGCATTTTGTTTTATTGCTTATTTCATTTTTATGAATAGCGACCCTCATTTCGTATTATGAATATCGACCCTCTTCTACATTTATGAATAACGACCCTCTTCTCCTCTTATGAATGGCGACCCTCATTTCGTATCTAAATCCAATCTAAATTATGAATAGCGCCCCTTCCTCATGTTTATGAATAGCGACCCCGATTTCGTATTATGAATAGCGGTTCTTATGAGTAATGGCCCTCGATGTGAATTATGAATAGCAACCTTCATCTCACGTTATGAATTGCGGTCCTTAAGAATAACGGTCCTTGTTTCTTTATGAATATAGTGACCCCCCTTTTCGTTTTATGAATAGCGGTCCTCCAGGTATCGGAAGTTCCAC
Organism: Mesocentrotus franciscanus; assembly: GCA_037976565.1. Lineage (NCBI taxonomy): Eukaryota > Metazoa > Echinodermata > Echinoidea > Camarodonta > Strongylocentrotidae > Mesocentrotus > Mesocentrotus franciscanus. Next base: position 56,040,375 of record CP137666.1, read on the forward strand.
GTTATGAATAGCGAGCAGACCCCGTGTGTAGTGAGCTGAGCAGCTTTGTAACAGCGGACTTGATTGGATGCCTTGAAAATCAATTTACTAGCATACTGCGCATACGTATGGAAATAGGCATACGTTTGCTAATAAACTTGCATACGTATGCTATCGCACCGTGCAAACATTTGCTAAATAACAGGCGGTGATTGGTCAATTACCAAACGTTTGCTAAGGCAGGTGCATACGTATGCCCCAAACGAATAATGGCAGGAACGGCCTTCCATACTTGGGAGGGTTTAAGTCGATCGAAGTGTATACCAGGCGCGAATCCAGGCGCAAAAAAGAGAGAAGGAAGGAAAGGGAAAGGAAAGAGGAAAAGAGGAGATAAAGGGAAGGAAAAAAAGAAGAAAAGAAAAGGGTGAAAAGAAGGGGAAATCACTTGCGGTTAATCCCGCTAACAACGTGTGGATCGGGGGGAGCCGAAAGGCCCTTGCCATTCTTCCCTCACCCCAGCAAACCTGAAAGAGAGAGAAGGAAGGGAAGAGAAAGGGAAAGAGGAGAGAAAGGGAAAGAAGAAAAAAGAGAAAGAAGAAAAGTAAGGGAGATCAGTTGCGATTTTTTTTCCCGCCAACAAAGTGTAGATCGGGGGGAAGGGGGCCACTTGTGTACTGATGGGGGGGGGGGGCACCCAATAAATTTAATCGTGGTTCATTCCTAATTCTATACCGGTGATTTACAAATGTTGCTGAAATGACATAATTTTCCCAGATTTTTCCTCACGTTTTAGTAAATTATACTTTTTTATGCGTTTGTTGGAAAATGACTAATTCCTAAATTTACAGTCAGGCAAGAAATATGCTTATTTAGAGGCCTACATGTCAGGGCCCGCTACATGTCAAGGAACATGAAACCGAGTATTATAATTGGACTTGTAGACATGGGGGGATTGAGATGTTACGGAAGAAAGATGGGTTCGGCAGAGAAAAGTTGGTGTAACAAAGAGGATCTTAAAGGCTGGGAATCACGTCTCTTTTGTCTTCGAAATCTCGGAATCGGCTGAATGAAAACATCACCCGATTTAAATGAAGAGCTTGCATGTAATTCAAAGCTGAATATTCACATTATAATTTAGGGTATAGGGAAGATCGAAACGCATTAGGTAAGGCACCCCCATCGAAAGCCCACAGGCCTCTCAATAATCTACGGGAAAGGGACACTCCCTTGTATAAAATATGACATCATCTATTCTATGACCTAAAGAATGTCACTTGAGTATCATGATCGAGGGGACTAGGGTCTCTCGGGGGCATATTTTTTAATTTACACGCTAGCGAGGGGAATTTCTCGATTAATTCCCATGAAACCGCTAGCGAAGAGTCTAGACTGGATCGGAGAGCTCGCCAGTGCTAGTGTGAATTTACACCGAGGACAGAGTTTGCTTAACTTTTCTTGAAACACTTGAAGTCTTGAATGGTTATGGAACCTGTTTGTATTTCTAACCTTCAAATATTAATATTATTCTGCATCCAATATAACATATTGATTTCTACTGTGGTATGTAAATTATTATTATTACTGTATTTGACAGAAAACACATGATATAAAAATACAGAAATGAAAATAATTAATTAATTGCAAATCACACACAAATACATGAACACAGGGTGCACACGGCTGTGCTGCCAGGCCTTGGGCCAAGGTAACCAAATAACTGTAGTCCGCAAACCGCCCTCACCTATATCCCAAGATTCCCAACTAGATGCAACCAATGCTGCACTAAGATTTATGTGACTAAAACAATCTATTAAACATAATACATTTATTTAAAAAAAAACATGCAAAATATGACATTACAACAGTTATAATATTGCACAGGTAAAGTAAATGCACATATAAATGCAATTGAAAGAAAATTGCATGAACATTGAAAGAACTGACTCAATTGAGGTTAAAATCACTGAGTAGTGAATACATATACATGTGGAATCATAAGACGAGAAAGGCCATTCAAGATAATATATTGACCACAAGTGAATAGTAAATTATCAAGGTCAGGTAGAATCTATGAAAAATATGTATTAACAATATATAAGTCAAAACTGTTGTGGCATGTTGGCAGGCCAGCATAATATATAATAACAAAACATTCTTTAATAATTATATTGCGCTGCTAAGCTTAATATCTGGGATTTCATAATAGTATTGAAAATTTAAAGTAATGACTCAACTCAGAGGGAACATTCAAATATAATAGGGCCTATATAATAGCATTTTACTTTACCACTACTTTCCGAAAAGAGAAATAAATGTATATAAAAATAAATAAATAAGATTAATACGATTAACTGGAATTAATTACATATGATATGATTAACATTTAGATAAAGTACATAAATGTATAAATGTATAAAACCAATCATCGAACTTACGTTAATACAAACAAATATACCTTTTTTTAACCAAGAAGGTGCATCATGGTAATAAATTTTAACAAACACATCAACATATTACCTTGACATTCCATCACCATAGCCATTGTAAAACCTTGCATTAGTTAAGGAATGAAAATCTTATATAATGTCATCTTGAAAGGAAGTAGACAAAGTTTTTTTTTTTAAACTGGAGATTAGTGTAATTATTAGAAAAATCGGAAATAGAATTAATGAGAAAATTATTATTTTTTAAATCGAGATCAATACATGTAATTAGATGGGGAATCTCCAACTGGCATTTATGTGCGATGTCACACGTACGCGTAACGCATGTCACACACTCCAAGGATAACTCCCATTTGATTTGTGCACACAATAATTACTCGAAGTGTCGATTTTTCTGGATTTTAAAATAATGGAACAGATATTTATTCACGGGGGGGGGGGCATATTAACAAGTAAAAGTATATCGCCCATAACAAAATTAAGAACACATGCCATAATGTCACTTATGATGGCACAGCCATATTGATATGGCTTTGCGATCATAAGTGAGTAAATTGTATTCTTTTGTTTTGTGTAGACAACTTTATAACAGTTCTCCTTGTAGGGCCTACGCCAGGGCTTCTCAAAGTCCGGACCGCGGTCCGCATCCGAACCGTAGGGCATGCCTCTCCAGACCGCCTGGGACAGAGTCTCCAATTGCCTAATTTTAAGGAAAATACCGAATGTTGATAGTGTCAAGGAATTTTAAAAGATTTTGAAAGAAAAGTTTTAAAAATCTAAAGGAATGTAAGAAATCCTGAAAACTGAAAATGTTCACTATTTTATCATTTTATTTGTTTAGCTCTAGAAACAGTGGCGGTTCCAGGTGAGGGCCGAATCAGCCGCGGTCCCCTTTTTATGGCGGCCTAAAAAATTGAAATGGGAAAAAGAGAGAACAATGGAAGAAAAATGAGAAGAAAAAGAGAGAATAAATGTAAAATAGATGCAGATAGAGGATGGAGGAAAAGGAGAGAGACAGAGAGAGGGAGAGAGAGAGAAAAAAGAAAGAACATGAATCTTAATGCCCGGTCACACATAGACGACGCACGGCAGGCGCATTGAAAATCGAAAAAAGTCGTGAGCCCGACTTTTGTCAGGATTTGGGAGAAGCTAGCGAGCTGACACCGAATGCATATCGTGTTGCTAGCGCGCTGCGCGTGTACAGGGCGTGTGTTCCGCGTATGTCTGGCGTTGGTCTAGCGCGCTCCGCGCATGTCTGGCGTCCTTTTGGCGTTTACATTTATGCGTCGAGCTCCGCGGACATTTTTGAGCATGCTCAAAAAATCCCGACGCACACAGCGAATGACGACGATTGCATAGCGTTCGTCCAGCGTTGGTCCAGCGCACTCAACGAACGAGTAACGGAGGATGACGCACACCTAACGCAAGACAACGCACTGGCAAAATTGCAAATTTTCAATGCGCGGGCCGTGCGTCCCCCATGCGTCCCCCATGCTTCCCCTATGTGTGACCGGGCCGCCCTTTAAATTTACACTATTGTCTTACAGATTACACTTCCGATGAATTGGCTCGACATGTGCATAAGAAGTCTGCGGACGAAAGTACAACAATACTAAAACAGAAGTTCTATAAAATTGTCTTTAAGAGAGAAAGAGAGGTTATTTCTAAAATGAAATGAAAGGGGCTATGTGACTTTTAAGGAGGAAATTACAATTTCTATCGCTCGTGACGACTATTTTGAATTTCCTATTTTTTTTTAATTCAAGAACTTCTTGGGGCTCCGCAAAGGCTCTTCCCCTGCACCCCATCCGTAAAGATAGAAGTGGTTCCAAGGCAACATTTTGTTGTATAAAATTGGTGAGAGTGTGAGTTTTATTTAGTTAAAGCTCAACAACCACTCCCGTGGACCATTTATTATTTACACAATAATTCTTGCTGTCTGCTGCCTCGAGATCACTGGAGCGAAGAAAGGTAACAATGTATAGCAAGAATCCCTTTTCAGTAAAGGATTTATCCTTTTTAAGACTCCCGGCAAAGGCTTTTCCCCTGCATTCCATCCGTAAAGATAGAAGTAGTTCCCAAGACAACCTTTTGTTGTATAAAATTGGAGAGAGTGTGAGTTTTATGTAGTTAAAGCTTCTAACAACCACTCCCGTGGACCTTTTATTATTTACAAAATTTTTTGCTGTCTGCTGCCTCGAGATCACTGGAGCGAAGAAATGTACCATTAGTCCTGTCCAGACGGAGAAAGGTTACCCTAGGGTAAAGGTCGTGTTAAGAGCTAGTCGGGGTAAGTATAGCGGGCCAAGCATGCCACTATCCGTACAACTATACAACTATTCGACTATACGTCTATGCTTGGCCCGCCATATACCCCGCCATATTTGCCCCGACTATCTCTTAACACCACCTTTACCCTAGGGTAACTTGCCTCCGTCTGGACAAGACTAATGTATAGCAAAAATCCCTATTCAGTGAAGGGTTTATCCTTTTTAAGCAGATGGATTATTATACCATACTTGACCAGAAGTGCGTTTCAAAGTCAAAGATGTGGGCATCGTCCCATTGAATGTTGTGTCCAGTATTAAGGGCGTGTTCTGCTGCATAATCCGAGGGTTTTTTGTGCTCTTTAAAAAGAGCACACAATAGGGGCAGTGCAATTTAAATATCAAGGGATGGATTAGAGTTTATTTCTAAAAAGAAATGAAAGGGCTATTTGACTTTCAAGAGCGGTAATAACTCTAATCCATCCCTTGAAATTTAGATTGCACTGCCCCCATTGTGTGCTCTTTTCAAAGACCACAAAAAGCCCTCAGATTGAACATTCCATCTCATGAAATTGTCTTTAAGAGAGAAATAGCCTCTCTTTCTCTCTTCAAGACAATTTTCTCTCTTGAAAGTCAAATAGCCCTTTCATTTTATTTTAGAATAATAACTGTGTGTGCAAAATACCAGTTCATAGTGCCACATTAAATGTCATTCATACAGATTAAAAAAGTAAAAATACAATAAATGAAGTTATACTTTTTAGGAAATGTGAATGCGCATACGGAAATTGTGAGTAATGCGTAAACTATCAAAATATCACACTAAACATTTAAACATACTATATATTTTTAAAAAAACAGACTTTGGACACGTATTGTGTGAACTTGAATATTGGTATCTTACTGAAGAAGAAGGTGAAACATAAATTCAAGCAGACAAGGGAGAAGTCGAAAGAAAAAGGCAAGGGAGAGAAAGAGAAAGAGAGAGGGGAGGGTGGACAAAGATAAGGAGGGACAGATGGGAGGAGGTCGGAGAGAGAGACAGAGAGACGAGGGGAGGGCAGAGATGGAGAGAGATGAGGGAAGTGTAGAAAGAGGACAGAAAAAGAGAAGGGAGATAGAGAGCGAGAGAGATGAGGGAGTTATGCGGGAGAGAAAGAGAAAGAGCGAGATAGAGAGAGAGGGAGAGAGAGAAGGAGAGGGAAGTCCTGTGGAAAAGGTATGGTTGAAACAAGTTATTCACAATTGATACCACTACACATTTTGAACACAGCACAAGATTCTGAGCAAATATTAAACAAAAATATTGGTATTTATTTTGCAATTTGTTGTTGAATATGGAGCAGCAATCAGCGCAGCGAGCGTGAACGTACACACACCATGAAACTACCCATCGACAATACAATTTCAGTACATTATCATTATCAGTACAGTATATAGTACTACATAAAGGTTTAAAATACAGTCTAGGCTTTCCGCGAGCGGTTTCATTGGAATTAATCGAGAAATTCCCCTCGCTAGCGTGTAAAACAAAAATACGCTACCCGGGCAACGGACAATTGTAATAATAATAATAACAACATTTATAATGCGCACATATCCACCCCAAGAGATGCTCAAGGCGCCTAACAAGGTAAATACATTAAACATAAGAAAGTACATGAGAAGTTACAGAGAACGAAAATAATTTAACATAATTAAATATAATTAAACATCATCAGATTTTGAAATAAACTACGACTTAACTACGGAATTCAGACATTAGATACGTTTTCAAGTCTTTTGGAACAACTTTTGATTGGCTGACATTTTGATTGAATGGGGTAGGGAGTTCCATAACCGGGGTGCAGCAGCTATAAAAGCTCTGTCACCCCAACTCCTTTTTGTTCTTAATTGTATTAAATTTGTTGAATTGGAGGAACGAAGACCTGCACGAGAACTTGAAGAGATACTGAGAAGAGAGGAAATATATTCAGGGACAAATCCATTTAGTGAACGGTAGGTGAGTAGTAGAATTTTATATTTGATACGCTGTTCTATTGGAAGCCAGTGAAGGTTCTTGAGTATTTGAGTAGTATGGGTCGAACGTTTAGATTTAGTGATAAGGCGGGCAGCTGCGTTTTGATTGATGGTTGATGGTTATTTTACCTGACTGCTAAGAAAGCATAAATGCTTGTAAGTAAGCAACCAGACGGACGACGGCTTTAGGTCCTCTCCGAGGGACCTGGTAGTGAGGATTAATGCCTTACCAAAGGGCACTAGCGCATCGACTTGGTTTCGAACCCGGGTCACCGGATTACGAGACCACTGCTCTACCAACTGAGCTATAGCGCCTTGTCTACTACCCAATTGGTCTATTACATATGGTCAACACCCAGCCATCGACTTGAACCTTTGTAGTCTGTGAATTTGGTATTTAGGAAGTCCATAAAGGAGAGAGTTACAGTTATCGAGATGAGATGTTACAAAAGCATGAATCAATTGTTGAGTGGTTTGGGGGGTTAAAAATTTCCTTATAGCGCGAAGATTACGAAGATGATAATAGGCAGCTTTCACACAGTTTGAAATTTGTGCATCAAGAGACATGCTTGTATCGAAAATGACACCAAGATTTCTATCCTTATCTGAAGGAGCAATGTGCACAGAACCAACATGTATATGAGTAATAACAATCTTAGAAAGTTGTTGTCTGGAGCCTAACAAGAGAAATTTTGTTTTATCGTCATTTAGTTTGAGATAGCAACCATTCATCCATTTCCGTACATCACGAATACAACTTTCAAGATCTTCAATACGTTTTTCTACCTGTTCCTGAATAGGAAGACACGAAAAATATAATTGTAGGTCGTCTGCATACATATGATAGCTTATATTGTGTTTACTGATTATATCTCATGAAATGGTAAGGTATATACATTAAACAGATGGGGACCTAAAACAGATCCTTGGGGCACAGACAACTGAAGGTTAACAACCGATGAAGTTGTATCATTAAGAACAACCGCTTGAGATCTGTTTGAAAGGTAGGAACGAAACAAATGAAGACATGTTCCACCAATGCCAACCTGTTTCAATCTGTCAATTAGAATATGGTGGTCAACAGTGTCAAAAGCGCAACTGAGATCTAACAAAACCAATGCGGTAAGTTTTCCCTTGTCCATTTCTATCAAAATGTCATTCTGAACTTTAAGAACTGCTGTTTCCACACTGTGCCTTTCCTTGTAGGCCGATTAATAAGGATTTTGAAGGTTTTGGTCACTTATGCAAGACTGAAGACGCGTAGATACTGTACGTTCAATTACCTTACCAAGATACTTCAAATTTGCAACGGGACGATAATTAATTTTTTAAGCTCTTGTTTATCAAGGCTTGGTTTCTTTAAGTGAGGTTTGACGAGTGCATGTTGCAGAAAATCAGGAAAGATGCCAGAGCGAAGAGATGAATTTACAATCTCTGTGATGTATGGGGTGAATTCATTAGAAAAATCTTTGATCAAACAGGTTGGAATAGGATCTAGTTCACATGTAGATGGTGGAGAATTCATAATGACTTTCCGAACCTCACTAGTTGTGGCTGGTACAAAGTCAGACATATAGGGAATGGCACTTTCTGACACTGACTGATAACCTCTACTATCACGAGTGTCAAGAATTCGACGAATATTGCTAACTTTATTCATAAAGAAATCAGAAAAATTATTTGCTAAGTCTTGATCAGACACATTACTAGGAATAATTTGATCTTTCTTTCTATTCAAGAGTTTATTAATAATTTGAAACAACCGCTTCTGATCGCCACTGCAGTCTGCTACAGCAGATGTATAGTGATGTTTTTGCGCCTGGTTAGCGAGATGAGATACTATTTGTCTCTGCTTAATAAATAGAGACCGATCGGATTCAGTTTTAGTGGTTCTCCAACGCCTCTCCAGTCTCCGTCTGAGGCACTTTGCCTCTCGGATATCATCAGTCATCCAAGGACACCTGGGTTTGACAACTATAGTTCTTGTTTTTCTGGGAGCTAGTTGATCCAATAAGGCATTAAGAGAATTATCGTAATTAATACACATAGATGTAACATCATAATCTAAGTCAGGAACAGATAAAGCTACATGGAGACCTTTACAGAACCTTTGCCTATCCAAAGACTTTAAATTCCTGGTTGAGAAACTTTGTCGAATAGGCTTAGGTTTTTCCAATGTGATGTTGCACAGTATAGCAAAATGATCTGAGAGACCAGGTTGCACTATTACATTTGATATGACATTTTCATGTTCACGTGTGATCAATAAGTCAAGTGTATGTCCGTGGTCGTGGGTCGGCCAATTAGATGACTAGATTTATTCAACATACTAAAGAGAGGTGTATAACAAGAATTAATTCCTTATTTTTGCTTCAAAAGAGAGCGATTCGCATAATTACTAACTCAAATTATTTATAACACACGGAATCTTTATTTCATCGTTCAAAAATATTAAAAATACAAGATAATCATATTTTTTAGACAAACGTTTTTGTGTATAAACATTCTCACAATCAAGTCCCATCCCTATTTCACAACTTTTACAGTTTGAACTCATCATTCACACATATCCCACCCGTCGATCTAAATATTGTCACTTAGAAAAACCTAAAACAATTATTTTTACCCAAAAGTCAGTAAGACATCATGCCTTACTAAATTCAATAAGCCAATATCCATCTCTCTTTTCTTTTAAAGCATCTCTTTAAAAAACCTCTTATATCGAAATATCAACATAGTTGATTTCAACATGCAGTAGGCAATTATTAATATCTCAAATTTTGGTCACATTTCAAGTCATTTTTGCTATACGGATTCTTTGTTTCCTTTACTGAAAGGCTACATTTGTTTCTACTCCACCATGCAACACAGAGCTACGTGCACATCCACCATTACACAGAGATGGAGGTGCTACATAAATAGCCTTTGTTTCCCCTTTTCAAAGAATACTTCCACGTGTGTATCATGGAGTGCACTGCTTGTGCATAGATGAATAATGATTACATAACTTTCATGAGCACGTATCTAGTATTTTGTCTCCGTGTATTTCACAATTTGGTCTGCAATGACCTTAATCTGCTCATGCGTAGACTGCAACTATGAACTGGCTTATTATATTCTACTCTCAGTGATCTCTAATTTTTACGAAACAAACCAATGCATGACTATTTGAAAATGGTTTCTATAAATGGTGCCTAGGGGAGGAAACCTGTTTCGTCTTCAATTCCTTTCTTTAGTTTCGCTTGATTTCTTTCTTAATAAATCTTTCTATATTGTACAGGACCTTCATCTTAATCTATATACCCACACCTAATAATTCTGTCTGGTGCTTACACGAATCATTCCACCATTTTCCGAAATCAGGAGTCCTCCCTCTCCATGAAGTCTCTGGGTACAACGTAATGTCCACCAGCTTTTTGGTCAATTTACAGAGATTCGGAGGACTCAATGCAGCTTTGTACCCCGTACCCATGTGAGTCCTTCCTAACTTCCTCCACTCAAAATATTTATTATACAGCGTCTCATTCTGATCCAATAAATTAATGTATTCCACGAATTCTTCCATTGTGCTGAAGTCGTTGAGATGAATAAAGGAATTCGGGGGCGCTAACCTTGCGTAATCTTCCTTCCTTGCCCCATATACAATGGGAACCATGCCCGTGTCGAATGCATTTTTCCAGAGCTTTTCAGTGATGTACTCAAAGCATTCACTGTTCTCAAGCGAAAGATAGAACTTGTATTTCTGCATCTCTGTCAGGCAGCTGTCCCAGTCGTGCTTTGGACACTCATACGTGCCACACTTTCCATACATGTGCACATCCAGATGCTTCTGCAAAGCATGGACAAACTTGTTTCTTTCCCATCCTAATGGTTCGCAATTTGATGCCATCCACATCATCAGTCGTGACTTTGTTCCCCCTTTCATGTCGCTAGGACCATCTCGCACAAAATACCCATAGGGCAGGTCGAAGTCTGATCCTGATCGGTACGTCATGCTGAGGTTGTAAGGGTTACCTTTGAACAGAGCAGACGGTGGAGTGAACTGTGGCGGATGCGAAGGACTCTCTTTGGAGTACAGTGCCCACAGTTGTCCTGGGGGCCTTGCCCTAAGGAGATACTTCCAATTTAATTCGCGATGCGACTTTTCACTTATAACGACGACATCCGCATCCCCAAAATCCTCCAAATTCAGACTGTATCTCGCTTCAACACTGCATGGCATACCTTCACATTTAGACCTCATCCATGTATCGTTATTCAAGTAAACTTCATCAGCTAGTGGTCTACGGTACTTGAGGATCCTGATCACGCAATCGTACGAAGGGTCCTGCGTTGCTTTAAAAAACTTATAGAGCACACGATCGTCATTATAATTAAGTAACCCTTTGATGGTGTTCTTGGAAGTGTTTGTCCTTTCTACCCTGGCTAGGAGTCTCCTTACATCCTGGGCAACAGGTTTATCATCACCTCCAAAAAAAGAATTTGATTGCGCTGCAGAAATACTGCGAGGGCGATAGTACAAAATATTGCTCCATGCACTTCTGAGTTCACCCGCATTCAATACCAGCACTCTAATCAGAGCTATAAAACAGAGTACAGAGAAAACTATATACCTGATAATTTTGCCCCATCTTGAGAGTGAAATATCCGGTCATGCTCTATCTGGTAATGCCAGAGTCTAGAATCTGCCTGGTCCTTTATATATTCCCTACACACTTGATTCAAGCCGCCGAAGATGGCGTTATCAACAAACTCATAATTTATGCTCACCAGCTCAGCCTGAGGACGCCGGGCGTCCTAATTTAATGATCACGCGATCATCGGCTGGTAGCAAGTAAGTAAGGGGAGGTAGCGCTGGTGTGGTGGAGATCAAAATTAAATAGGCCATGCAGATTCTGGACTAGTAATGCTACAGATGACGCCTGGATGAAACGCTGAAGTGTTTGGTAGCATTGGCATTGAATTACCAGTTTGTCCTTGAAGCTAGGAGTTGCTTAGCCTTAGGTGTAAGAGTGTCAGGATTCTCTTCCAGCTCATGATATGAAACCACATGTTTAAGAGCCAATTAAGATCAGATCCTACAGAGAGCTGTAAGAAATTAAATTGGAGTGACAAGTTATAAATTAGTTTGCATTAAGAACTAAATTACAAGAAGAATATGTCAACTAGGACTGCAATCGTATATGAGAACGATAGGCATGCATTGGCGCCCGTGTTTTAAAACGACAGCCGAGAGAGCGTCTCTTGGACTATTGGACAACATATATTATATGTTTAATCAAGAAAAAGAGTTTCAATGGACAGATTTATGGTGTGTCAAAAATGTTGAAATATAATTAGTTTTGATAGCCCAATATTCTGAGTAAATCCAACTTTATGTTTCATTGCACCATACATTATATGTGTAATATACAACATTCAAATGTATATTAAACAGGTTTATTACTTTAAAAAATAGAAATGATAACTTTTGACATTCTTTCAAGTTTTGAGCTAAAAATGAGATTTTTTATAGAAAATGCGGGTGGCATCCACCCATATCTTATTTCTAAGTATATTTGAAAGATGCCATGCATGACCCCCCAAAACGCCAAGCACCATTTTGTCCGTTTCTGGTCCATTTCAAGGCCTTTCTTGCTTCATTCGTATCTCCAGAACGCGAATGAAAACAAGGCATTGACGAAAGTCGTCAATGCAATAAGGTGTTATACTGTATTTCTTGAAAGCAAATCTGATATATGAACATAATTGTGGTTGGATCGAACATTGGGAATTTAAGCAAATCTATTCATATCTGGCTCAACCCTGTGTTATACCAGGAATGTGACTCAAGAATCTATAGCAAATGATTCAATTTCATTATTGTACACTACTGCGATTGAATTTGAAATAATTATACAAAAGGATCTGCTGTACCATGGGTGTCGATCACGGGGGGGATGGGGGGATATATCCCCCCAATATTTCAGGTGGGGGGGATGGCCTGTACAATCATCCCCCAATAATTCACCATCAAAAAACAAAAAAAATGAAGAGAAAAATTAATGAGAGCCCGATGAGAGTAGTTAATGGTTATTACTCGCAAGATGACCATCATTATACACATTTTGCTATCTCATTTTCATAATACATACATATATAAATAGAAAACGAAGTAAATGAGACAACCGTATATGAGACAAGAATAAATTGAATTCTCGCTCATACGGCTTCATCAGGAATTGATGAATTTATTCAATTTATTCAATCAACAGCATCATAGAAATGCAGTGCGCCAAATGCAAAGCCGCAGCGTTAAAAAGCAACGAGCTAAATGTTAAGCGTGAAGCGCAAAAGTGCGAAAAAAGAAGTAGAGAGTGGGAGAGAGAGATAATGAGAGACAGAGAGGATAATAACCCAGGTAGCAAGCCCATGTGGGACCCACATGGGTCCCATATTCTCTGAAACATGGGCCCGGCCATCTGGGGCCCTAAGGCATCTGCACCCAAGAAGCATATGGGACCCATATGGGTAAACCCATATAAGACAGATGGGACCCAGATGGGACCCATACCAAACTGGGCCCAAATGGGTATGCCCAGCTTAATCCCATCTGGTACCCATATTGGTTAACCCAGATATATCCCACGTGGGTTAACCCAGATTTTCCCCATGTGTTACCCATACGGGCATATTCATATTCTACCCATATGTGTACGCCCAGCTCATTCCCATCTGGAACCCATAAGGGCTGGCCCAGATAGATCCCATATGGGTTACTAAAATTGGCCCCATATGGGATACATTATATGGGTTCCATTTAATAGCCCAGATGGCACAAGTGACCCAGATCATCCCCATATGGGCCCCATATGGGCTTGCTACCTGGGAAAAGGGAAAAGGGGAAGAAATGGGCAGAAGAAAAAAGGAAGGGGAAGGGAAAAGGAAGAAAGACAAGAGAAAGAGGGACATATATTATTTTCCAGCATTTCCTTCAGGGAACTGATGTGAATGCAAGGGCAATGAAAAAAGAGGTTGACTTTAAAGTAACCTACAATGAAATATTGCTCATGTTTATTTCTTACAATGTCAAAATTACTTTACGGGATCCCCCTCCCTAAAAAGCTTAGGCATGGGTGATGGTAGGTATGAGGTTAATGCATGATCAGGAATTAGTTGAGTGGATGGAAAAGAAGTGAGAAATAAGCTGAAAGAAACATGGAAAATTGCCATGGAATGATGGAAGGCAATGTGAGACAGGCCCAACATGTTCTAAAACAAGTAATAATATTCAAGAATAGTCTGTTATGATTTCTTTCACCTAGGAGTTCTTCAAAAACTAATTAAAAACGAGTAAATAATCAATGCCACATTATTGTCAGGGCTTAAAAGGAAAGTGAAAAGAAAAACAAGAAACAAAAAGGATTGAATGAAATTTGGGACTTTTTGTTAATAACACCCTTCCAATAATAATGCACACTTCTAAGACTGGTTATAGTTTTAAAAAAAATAGTGCTCTGGTCAGGGCCTTAGGGGAATATTATGCTTATATTTTAGAGCGTATCTGGTATGATAAGTATATCTGGGTGAAGAAGGAGATAATGGAAGTTTGTTGTTTGGTAGTTGGAACGTAAGTTTTATATTATGTTTTTAAGAAACAGACAGTTTGTATGAGATCAGGAGTGGAAATTTTCTGTCATTTTGAGAACCAAATTTTGCATCAGTGATATTCTGTTTCATTGAATTGAGTTTCCGCAGAGAGGATTCAGTTGGTTTAATTAAAGAAGGAAGAGAGTCAAATGAAGAACCAAAAGCAATATGTTTTTCATTTACTAATGAGAACTATGTTTTTTAGATCTCCTTACACAGAATATTGGAATGGGTTTTCACGATGAATAATAATAATATGTTTGGAGACATCAATATTCATAAAATGTATGTTTCTATCAAATAAATAATTTTCTGTCTACATGAACCTTTCCTGGTTGCTTATTAATGCATTTGCCCACTGGTAACATAATACTTTCACAAGTTGATATCCCTCACCATTGGATTTTTTTTTGGTAATGTCTAAATTTCGTTAAAAATAGATGATATCAGTCTGGTAGGCCTACACTGCAGGCAAGAGTCAGGCCTAACATTTAGCATGTTAATAATTTTATTACCACTCTTATATTCTCTGAAATGTTATCTTTTATATTGAGGGTGACTTGAAAAAGTTAATAACTTGGAAGGGAGGGGGTGCAACCTGCCACACGCTTCTACCTCTTGGTTGCTTTGATCCATTGCCGAAAATATTTTGGCACCTACCATCCCCCCAACCACGGATACAAATCGACACCCCTGTGCTGTACGCATCATCATAAAATCCAAATTGATCTCACGCCTTTGTATCTGAAAGAAATCATCATTCTTATTCGAGATATGCTGCTCACTCCCCACTCTTAAAAAAAAAACCGAGAACAAGACTATTTCAAAAGATCACTCCACTACCAATGTTCACTCATTTGGAGCAATGTCATCTTTACTTTCATTCAAGAGGCGATGTAAACACCTTACCATTTTAATTGCACCTTGAGAAGCAGTTCGTATCCAATCTATCATATACATTTTGATTTCATTTTTTTTGGTAAACATGTTTCAGGAGTAATGCTTTATTTCTGTGTTTTAATCTTAACCTTGAATATTTTTTTTTTATTGTATATAATTGTTTTATGTTTTATGTAATGCTTAAATGTTTTTTAATGTCTTTTTTAACTCTACAGACAGGGCCTATTGGAAGAGCAATATTCGTTATTGAAAGGGCAACCTTGTTTAAAGAAGACTCAAATAATAATATCATTAATATGATTATCTTTTGCATTACATGTGCCGAATAGAGTACAGAATAAAGTAGACTACAAAATATAAAAATAGAACATAAAGTAGAATATAAACTATAAAGTTTTGAGGTAGAAGACAAGATAAAATATAGAAAGGAATATAAAGTAGACTATAAAGCAGAATACATCAGAATATATTGTAGTGTATAATGGTTGCTATAACCATTTCTTTACATCACATAAAAGTTCAGCAATACACAAATTCACTTTACATTTGATTCCTCTTGGTTGATTCCATTGTTCGGAGGATTTAGCACAGAGAGGAGAGAGAGAGAAGTGATTATTCTCAACTTTAACGACGATGTATTATTATTCCTGTTTGTTTTTTCATCGTATCTACCATGCTATTTGAATAAAAATTGATGACAATAAACGACATTGAGCTACTATTATTATGTAGCATCACGCGGCAATCAAATGGCAGAATAAAATCGTCAGTACCACGTTTAATGATTTTAAAGAAAACTGAATTTGAACCCCGCAAAAAAAACGAATTAACTTTACAGTTGATTCATCTTGGATGATTCCATTGTTTGGAGGGTTTAGCAGAGGGAGAGAGAGAGAGAGAGAGAAAAGTGATTATTCTCACCTTTAACGACGATGTATTATTATTCCTGTATGTTTGTTCATCGTCTCTACCATGCTATTTGAATTGATGACAATAAACGACATTGAGCTACTACTGTTATGTAGCATCACATGGCAATCACATGGCAGAAAATAAAATCGTCAGGACCAGGTTTAAAAATTTTAAAGAAAGCTTTTTTTTACACGTTAAGCCCCCATCACACCAAACTAGTTCTCATTACGTTCTGGAATCGTCTTAGAAAATCGTAAAACGGGTTGTGGTCGGGGCAGAATGTGTAAATAATGTCTATAATACGATCCTAGTTCGTTCATAAACAGTCCTCAATACGTCCATCTCGTCTGTACCCCATCCACAGTCGGTTCATATCGAGTTCAGATCTGGTAAATTTGCCATTTCCAGGCGGTCCAAGCCAGTCCGTAGTCCGTTTAAACCCATTATTAACTAGTTCTACCTCGTTCCTAATACGTCCAAACCCATTCTAACTAGTTCGCCACTTGTTCTAACAAGTTTTTAACCCGACAACCCCGTTCAGAGACAGTTCAACTCGTCCTCATCTCGTTCTTAGTGCGCCGTTCGAACGCGCTCCTAGAGTGTGTGCAATCCGGTCCTGGCTCGGGAGCTATAAAGACCCAGCGCGTTCTCGCCATTCCTCATTCCCGTTCAACTTCAACACTTCAAGCTTTGCAGATCAAGACATTCAAGTGAAGCCCCCATCAAACCAAACCAGTTCTCACTACGTTATGTAAAATGTTGCAAAACGGGCTCAAACTGTGTGCGAACGGAGTGAACGTAGTAGCAACTGTTTACGATCTGTTTAAGAACTTCACGGACGGGCTCAGACTGGCTTGGACGGGAAGGGTGCTCTAGAACTTTGAGCCTGTTCAAAATGTTCCCCGTCCCGCAATTAGACGGAGTGACAACGGACTTAAAACGAGATGAACATACTACGAACGGAATTGCCGTACTATGAACGGAATTGCCGTACTTCGATCATAATAGGAACGTGTTACAACGTGATGTGGTCGAGCATCAATTAGCAAGAACGCGTTGGGTTTGTATAGCCCTCGAACCAGGACGGGATTGCACACGCACGATAGGAGCGCGTTCGAACGCACTAAGAACGAGATGAGGACAAGTTGAATTGTCTCTGAACGGGATGGTTTGGACTGATCGGTATGAACTGACTGTGGACGGGTACAGACGAGTTGGATGTATTGTGGACTGTTAATGAACGAACTAGGATCGTATTACAGACATTAGTCCAGTCAGAGCCCGTCCATGAAGTGCTTAAACAGATCGTAAACGGTTGCTATTATGTTCAGCTCCGTTCGCGCACAGTTTGAACCCGTTTGGCAACATTTTCGAGAACGTAGTGAGAACTACTTTGGTGTGATGGGGGCTTTAGCGAGTACTGATGATAATGTACTGAAATTGTTTTGTCGATGGGTGTTGTGTGTACATGTGTGTGTATGTTCACGCTCGCTGCGCTGATTGCTGATCTCATATTCAACAGCAAATTGCAAAATAAATACCAATATTTTTGTTTAATATCCGTAACTACTCGGAATCTTGTGCCGTGTTCAAAATGTGTAGTGGTATCAATTATGAATAACTTGTTTCAACCATACCTTTTCCACAGGACTTCCCTCTCTCTATCTCTCTCGTTCTTTCTCTTTCTCTCCCTCATAACTCTTTCATCTCTCTCACTCTCTATCTCCCTACTCCTTTTCTGTCCTCCTCTCTCTACACTTCCCTCATCTCTCTCCATCTCTGTATTCCCCTCACCAGTGGCGGATCCAGGGGGCCCCCTCCCCTAGGAAAAAACAGGTAAAAACAGCCTTTTTTTGAAAAAAGAAGATGGGCCCTCCCTAGCGCCCAAGGGGTGGCGGTGAAAAAAAAATTACCCTTAATGAAGGGAAAATTTTTTTTCGGGTGCCCCCCAAAAAAATTTGTGCTCACTACGCCTGGCGCCCAAGGGGGGGGTGGCGTTGGAAAAAAAATAACCCTTCCCGGAGGGGAAAAAATTTTTCGGGTGCCCAAAAAAAAAAATTGTGCTCAATACCCCCCACTGAGCGAAAAATCGACCGGCACGATTTTTTCAAATTTTCGCACGAATTGGGCCCCTTTTTAGGCCCCCTCCCTTGCCGCCGGCTGGATTCGCCCCTGCCCCTCACCCCTCTCTCCGACCTCCTCCCATCTCTCCCTCCTTATCTTTGGCCCCCTCCCCCTCTCTCTCTCTTTCTCTCCCTTGCTTTTTTCTTTCCTTCTTAAATTGGAGATAGCATAAGTTCTATTAGAAAAATCAGAAATAGAATTAATGAGAGAGTTATTTATTTTTTTTATCGAGATCAATACATGTAATTAGATGGGGAATCTCCAACTGGCATTTTTGTGTGGTGTCACACGTACGCGTAACGCATGTCACACACTCCAGTAACTCCCATTTGATTTGTGCACACATTATTACTCGAAGTGTCGATTTTTCTGGATTTTAAAATAATGGAACAGATATTCATTCACAGGGGCACATATTAACAAGGAAATGTATATCGCCCATTAACAAATTAAGAACACATGCCATATGTAATGTCACTTATGATGGCATATCCATATTGATATCGCATTGCCATAAGTGAGAAAATTGTATGTTGTGTAGAAACTTCAACAGTCTTCTCCTTGTAGGGCCTACGACAGGGCTTCTCAAAGTCCGGAACGCAGGGCAGTGGCGGATCGAGGGCCCCCTCCCCTAGAAAAAAAAACAGGCCAAAACACCCTTTTTTGAAAAAAAAAGAAGTTGGGCCCTCTCCTCTGGCGCCCAAGGGAGGGGGGGGGTGGCGGTGAAAAAAAATAACCCTTCCCGTAGGGGAAAAAATATTTCGGGTGCCCAAAAAAAAAAATTGTGTTCACTACCCCTGGCGCCCAAGGGGGGGTGCTGGTGGAAAAAAAATTACCCTTCCCGGAGGAAAAGTTTTCGGGTGCCAAATTTTTTTTTGTGCTCACTACCCCCACTGAGCGAAAAATCGACCGGCACGATTTTCAAATTTTCGCACGAAGTGGGCCCCTTTTTAGGCCCCCTCCCTTGCCGCCGGCTGGATCCGCCCCTGACGCAGGGCATGCCAATCTGAGACAATTGCCTTATTTTAAGGAAGAATTTTGATACTGTCAAGGAATTTTAAAGGATTCTTAAAGAAAAATTCTAAAAATAAAAAGGAATGTAAGAATCAACTATGAAATCCTGAAAAGTGAACATTTTCACTATTTTATCGTTTTATTTGTTTAGCTCTATAGAAACAGCGGCGGTTACAAGTGAGGGCCGAATCAGCCGCGGTCCCCCTTTTATGGCGGCCTAAAAAATAAAGAAAAGGAAGAAAGAAAGAGAAAAAGAGAAGAAGAGAGGAAAAGGTAAAGAGAAGGGGAAGAAAAAAAGAAATATACTAATAAAATAAAAAATTGCTACTCAGAGTAACGGGTCGGCAACGTATTAGATAGGTAACCCGACACATGCTCCGCCGACAATTGCTCCGCCGACATTTACTCCGCAAAACGCGACAATTGCTCCGCGACATTTGCTCCGCGACATTTGCTCCGCCGACAATTGCTCCGCCGACATTTGCTCCGCCGACATTTGCTCCGCCGACATTTGCTCCGCCGACATTTGCTCCGCCGACATTTGCTCCGCCGACAATTGCTCCTCCGACAATTGCTCCGCGACATTTGCTCCGCCGACAATTACTCCGCATGAAGTGATAAATGCTCCGGTGACAAATGCTCCTCGAACGACAGTTGCTCCGACGACAATTGCTCCGCCGACATTTGCTCCCCCGACAAATGCTCCTCCGACATTTGCTCCGCCGACAATTGCTCCTCCGTCAATTGCTCCGCCGACATTTGCTCCGCCGACAATTGCTCCGCCGACATTTGCTCCGCCGACATTTGCTCCGCCGACATTTGCTCCGCCGACAATTGCTCCGCCGACAATTGCGCTGCATGAAGCGACACTTGCTCCGGTGACATTTGCTCCGACGACATTTTCTCCGCCCAAAATGTGCCCCGTAAAATACAAATGCTCCGCCGACGTATCAGGAGTGCCCGTAAAGACAAATGTTCCGCCGACAATAAAATTGCTCTCTGATCCAAAAGTGCCTCGTGGAAGACATGAATGCTCCTCTGGCAATTAGTGCAATAAATTGCTCTGCCGTCATTTGTCCTGCCTAAAAAGTACCTTACAGAAGACCAGGCCCGTAGCCAAGGGGCGTGCCCCAATTTTTTTCCAAGATTAGACACCCCTCCTCTTAGACCCCTCCCCAGGACGTCGATCAATTACATGTATGTGCCCCCCAAACATCAAACTCTGGCAACGGCCCTGCAGAAGACAAATGCTCAGCCGTTTATTGCTCTTCCCCATAATGTTTGATTCATTAAAAAAATCAAGTTATAGCTCCTTATGCAAGTTCTTCACCGAAAGATAATTACTCCGCTCAAAATCTGTTTCATGTATTGCACATTAGCTGATCCAAAGCTCAAAGCAATCTCTCTCACTCTCTTTCTCTTTCTTGCTCCTCCTTTTCCCTTTTACACCATTTTCTTGTCTTCCTAGCTCTTTTCTTTCCTCTCATGCTATTAGTCTTCTTTCATTTTCCTCACTTCTTCTCTTCTCCCCCTCTCGAGTTCTATTTCTCTCATGAAATTGTAACCTAATGTAGTACATGTAGTACATTCTTGTTTAGAATAGTATTTTAAATAATATCCAGTCCGTTTTCTATAGGTTTCTTTCCTTCAGTTAAGAGTATGTAGCTTTACTATATAAATTAGTGTGTAAAGCACCCCGTCTCATTCGAGTACTTTGTTTTCACTGACTTTAAGTGACACACGGAGCCATCGGAAGAAGAGCAATTGGCTGATCATGAAGAATTAACATCAAACTGCAACAAAATGATTTGTGAAAATGGGAATAAGCAGAAAGGTTAAGAACTAAACCATAAAGATAATAAAATAACAGTGTTATTCATTTTCTTTATTCTTACCTTTTCAAATAACAATTACAAAAACTTACATCACATATTCAACCAAACAATTTCCATGATGCAGATATGTTATATATTATCAAATGTTACCATCCTTTTCTGAAAGAACTGTTATCACAATTATCTTCATATTGTTTCAACCTAATTATTTTACAAACTGTATTATAATAGGCCTAATTTCCATGATCCTAACATCATTTTCTACTCGGTTTATCTTCTTCTTATCTCAATTCCAATCAAATTTTTATTGGAGTTCTGGTCATCAAATGACATTTCGAAATAAACAGTTTCAAAGCATTGTGAAATTAGATTCGTTCCTCAGAGCTATTGGGCCATCCATTAGGATAAATAAAGCCTGGCATCGTGATGAGCAGGCACCATAGTTTGTACCCAACCGATAAATGTGACCTGCAGAAAATCACTATTCATCTATACTGGAATTTCTTGTGGATGAAAGTGGAGTGTATGCTCATGTTACTTTTTTACTGTTGTTGTTGTTGTTTTTATATGCTCTGCTGTGGCTTCAGAGCTACTTGATTACAAAATTAATGTTTATTTTGCATTGCAAACATCTACGTTGTTCACAATTTGGCAGTAAACAGTGGGGGAAGGGCTCGGTAAACAAGGATTCTGATTTTAGCATCTTAAGTGAGTTTACATCCCGTGCATGTTCACTGGATATTCCTACTCGGAACATGCCTATACTCTCTTTGAATTAATTTTGTAAGAGAATATATGAATATTGTTTGCCGAGGTGTGCCGGATATTATTTAAGCTTTCTTAAGGTGCCTGAAAATGTCTGTTCTGGAGATGCCGTTCAGTAATGTTCTCCGGCTTAATACCTCCATATATCCATTTGCAATATCAATATAATTGTACTTAGTAGTGTGATGCTGTATAATCCCTTGATGTAGTTATGTTATACCCCAAGAATATAAAGAGTTTTCTTGCAAAAGGACCTAAATCCACTTTAGCTATTTTGGAGTAAATCAAGGTTTTTATTTTATACATTTGCCTTTGTTCTTTCACCATAGGTCCTTCTAATATCTTGAAGAGTTACCATAAGAGGTAATAAAATGACCGTTTGAAAGATCATGCTGAAATCTTGTATTTTATATAATTTCCTTTTAAATATATATTTGTTTATGTCGGGACTTTTGCAAGAAAACAGGGATATAAGAAAACATTTGAATGCTTAATAGACTCGTACATTATTAGCTGTTCATAATAAAAGTATCTAACATGATAAGCACCAATCTCTCCATCCTTGTACAATCCTATTGCAAGGCTACTCAATCATTTACTTTGCCCCACATAGCAATAGCATCTATTGAATTCAATTTAGAGCAACAATAGCCCTTGTTGCCGTGATTCATTTGGATAATCAGAACACCATGACTACCTGGGGTCTCATCGTTATTCATAAGGACTATTTCTAAGGACCGCTATTCATAGTAAGAGGAGGGTCGCTATTCATAATACAAAATCGGGGTCGTTAATCATAACAATCACTAATCATAATGCAAGAAAAGAGTGTTGGTATTCATAATATTATACCTAATTTATTGTCCTATTGTGGGAAGCGTTCCTTATGAGTATAATGTCCTCAATTTGAATTATGAATAGCGACCCTCATCTCATATTATGAATAGCGGCCCTTACGAATGATGGTCCTTATGAATTATGGTCGCTATGAATAGTGAGGTTACTCTGAATACCTAATCCTTATCCCCATCCACTTATCACCTTCTGCCCCTCTTTGCGGGATAATACACCCTGCCCCGTGGACTGTACCCCTCCCGTGGAGTTTTGTGCTCCTTACCCGCTTTAGTGTAATCCACCATCTTTAGGTTAATTATATCCCTGCCCACCTTGCCCTTGAGCCCTTCCCCTCTGCATTCTTACCTTGTAAAAAAAAAATACCCAAAACATCTTTTCAATTTGTTTTCTCATCCACCCCGTTTAACGGTGCCTATTTATTTTTAAAGTTTATTTTGCAATCTTTCTATTTCAGAGCAGTTTGACACATGTATCATACGTTTCCTGTTTGAGCTGTAATTGATTTCTAGATTGTTATTGTTATTCAGGATATTTACCATCCAACAATTGATATGTAGGATTGTTTTTATGTAATATAATGCTCCCTGTTGCATCACCATTTGAAAGTGTTTTGGCTATTGTTCGGTTAGCAGGAGTAAGAGAATGGTTTCCAATCCTTTTTATACATATTTTGCAATATCAGCATAGATTCTTTGATATGTTAATAATTGCATGGTGCTCAATCCTCTTGTTTTTGAGTTTACTTTGTACTTGCATAATTATTATGCATATCCAAAATCTGGTTAAAGACAGCCGTAAGTTCTGGAAAAAGTATTTTTTGTATGTTTTTTCCCATTCCCCCCCCCCTTCTCAGTAAGGAAGAATGTTATAACTTTTAAAAGGTTCCCTGAAAGAGGTTGCTCGTCAAATGCCTTAGTTTATAATTGATATTAGTAATGACAAGAAGTAGCTGAAGTGTTTGGGCTGAACATTCATGCCAGAATAAATTGAGTTTGGTCCCATAACTCGTTTCTGCATGCAGCGCACGTGCCTGAGGGGGACTTTCGTGTGCAAATTTATCGATTCGATAATCCCTAAATCTTGTTTATGTTCTCTTTTTACGTACAAATGTCCTTCAAAGCTGATTTTGATGCCTCCCCTGTTATTTTCTAAAACTTCCATGATGAATGCTTTACTCGCAGATGGTATACCTATTCTGCATGTGCTTGCTTGCATTGAGGTCATTTCAGGTCTTACATATTGATGAGCTAGCGCTGTTTGAAATTAACGAGGAGGTATGCGCGTATTGGGGAATGTGGCTCGCTGCTCTATTTTCTTTCTTTTTTCTTTTTTAAACTTCCCTGACATGTAATGATTGCTTTGTGTACATTATCTGGGACGTACAGTGATAGATGAATAGTTATTTCAGCATATTCGACATGACTTTTAGGTAACTCCTTTTTCTCCCACATCATCAACATTCATTCATTTCATTTCATCTACATTATTTCATGAAATGCATTCAGAAAACGAAACAAACTAAAACAAAACAAAGAAAATAACACATGAAGAAAAATATTGTCGGCGAAGCATTTGTCGTAGTACTACTAGCATTTGTATTTTTACGGGGCACTTTTGGGCGGTGCAAATGTCGTCGGAGCAAATGTCACCGGAGCAAGTGTCGCTTCATGCGGAGCAAATGTCGAAGGAGCAATTGTCGGCAGGGCAAATGTCGGAGGAGCAATTGTCGGCGGAGCAAATGTCGGAGGAGCAATTGTCGGCGGAGCAAATGTCGGCGGAGCAATTGTCGCTTCATGCGGAGCAATTGTCGGAGGAGCAATTGTCGGCGGAGCAAATGTCGGAGGAGCATTTGTCGGGGGAGCAAATGTCGGCGGAGCAATTGTCGTCGGAGCAACTGTCGTTCGAGGAGCAATTGTCACCGGAGCATTTATCACTTCATGCGGAGTAATTGTCGGCGGAGCAAATGTCGCGGAGCAATTGTCGGAGGAGCAATTGTCGGCGGAGCAAATGTCGGCGGAGCAAATGTCGGCGGAGCAAATGTCGGCGGAGCAATTGTCGGCGGAGCAAATGTCGGCGGAGCAATTGTCGGCGGAGCAAATGTCGCGGAGCAAATGTCGCGGAGCAATTGTCGCGTTTTGCGGAGTAAATGTCGGCGGAGCAATTGTCGGCGGAGCATGTGTCATGGATTCATTAGATAGGATGGAAACCAAATCCCAGCGCAAGTTATGCGTATTGCCTGCATCAACGTATAAATCACTGGCTAAAATCAGCCGCGGGCCCGCGGCCCTACTTTTTTGGCGACCTAACAAAATGGAAATGGGGAAAAAGAGAGAACGATGGAAGGAAAACATGAGAAGAAAATGAGAGAATAATGTAAAAAGAGAAGAAGATAGAGGATGGAGGAAAAGGAGAGAGAGAGAGAAAGAAAGAAAGACAAAAAGGAAGAACATGAAACTCCCTGCTTACATGTTACATTTTCAATGAGTTGGCTCGACATGTGCCTAAGAAGTTTGCGGACGAAAGTACAACAATACAAGTTCTATAAAATTGTCTTTAAGAGAGAAAGAGAGGTTATTTCTAAAATGAAATGAAAGGGGCTATGTGACTTTTGAGAAGGAAATTACAATTTCTATCGCTCGTGACGACTATTTTGAATTTCCTATTGTTTTTTAATTCAAGAACTTCCTGGGGCTACGCCCCAAGACTCTCGGCAAAGGCTCAGGCTCCCCCTGCACCCCATCCGTAAAGATAGAAGTGGTTCCCAAGACAACCTTTTGTTGTATAAAATTGGAGTGTGAGTTTTATGTAGTTAAAGCTTCTAACAACCACTCCCGTGGACATTTTATTATTTACAAAATTTCTTGCTGTCTGCTGCCTCGAGATCACTGGAGCGAAAGCTTAAGCTATGGTCACAACCCAAAAAAGTAGCCTGCTCGGCGGCCGGGCGGCGAGATTTTAGCTAATTTCGCCCGGGCACCGAGCGGCGGCCGCCCGGGCACCGCTTGTTTTTAGGGCATCGCTCGGACGCCGCTGAAGTTTTAGCGCGGAGTTCAAATTCGGGCGGCGCCTGCTCCCTTTTCACTCGCCGCCCAAAATACGCTCGGGACCGGGCGGTCGCGGCCCGGGTACCGACCTAATCGAACGTTCGCCATCGTACCCAGGGGGCACAGCAGGTTCTTGAGACATGGAATGTTGTAAAAGGTTGTTGGTATTAACGTGTTCGGGGGACCTCCCTACACAATTTCTAGGTGGACAACCTTTTGCAATATGCTACTGGAAAAAAATGGCGGCCATTTTTCAAAATGGCCGCCATGTATAACTACTGTTGTTCAATTCTGGGGATTACTTTTTAACAGCACCTTATTTTACCATGTGTAAGGTGTAATACGAAAGACAATTAAATTTGCGATGAGATGATACCTCATTCAATAGATTTCGGGATTTTCATAACAATTTTGAGCCAAAAAATGTGATTTTTTTTTTAAAACCATTTTTTCAAAAATATGAATTGCGCCAGAATACATATTTATCCATATTTATTTGATTATGATGCTAACTGACTTGAAACTTGCTGAAAAACTGTTCAGCATCTTGGTTAATGTCATATCCAATTTTCAAGTCTCTTACTTTTCTAACTAAAAAGTTATAGCGCTCTAAAGTTGACACTTTGCTATGAGCCAAAATGGCAAATTTGGTTGCTAAGGGCTATCTTCTCCTTAGCAACGGCAACAAAGTGACGTGTAAAATAGAATATATCACGAGAAATTGCTATTACCAAGCAGATGACTACTTTGATAGGAAGTATGATGTCAAATGATGCATTTTCATCATATTTTAATAAATATCGCTTAGTTCCCGTTGCTATGGTAATAATATGCCTAGCAACCGATATATAATGTGTTTTCAGAGTCAAATTAGGATATGGGTCAAATAATGCATAAAATCAGACCTGTTCCAAGAGACAGACATAATTTGCCGTCTTAAACATGTTCATAATGCATGGTGTAATGCAGAACTTTCACCCCACCCCCTCCCTCCACTGAAATGCCCCCCATCAAAAGTAATTTTGGGGTGGGGCAGTATGTTGTTAAGGACATGATGTGTGTTCAGAAATGATGCAGGTTCAGAAATGATGCAAGTCAAAATTAGTTCTGGATCCAGGTGATAGTCATGAATTTCAGTCTGAATCATGAAGATAATGGATGGAGGGGTTCAGAATATGCACCCTTTCCCCCTGTGACCCCCCTCCCTCTACTAGAGCAAAATTAGAGCAAATAGTGCATAGCTATATTAATAAAGCAAGTTGCACACGAAAAAGAGATCAAATAATCTTCACACCGTATTTGTAATCTGGATGTGGATCTGGATCCAGGTGATAGCAGTGGCGGATCCAGGGGGGGGGGGCCGGGCCCCTCCTCTAGAAAAAAAGAAGGATATGGTGTTGGCATACATCAAAAATGCCTGCCCTTAACAATCTAGGCATAATTGATTAACATTGATTTTTCAAAATTATATTGTACTTGGCACTAATATCTAGTTTATCTACATATTATTTTCAACTAGGGGAGGGTGGATGGGCGTGCCACACGGAAAGGGGGAGGTGGAAGTTATGACCCCATTACCAAGTGTGCACATTTAAATGTTCCACAGTGTAAATCCTGTATATTATTTTGATATAAGTCTCATTTATTCTATCTTGATAATCAGTTTATGTCACAAAACTGTAGATTAGATCTTGATTTATGACTTATTTATCTGGATTTATTTCGAAATTTAAAGGGGAAGAGTGGGTAATGTCAAACTTTTCCCTGTATCATTTGAATTGAATTGAATTGAATTTATTAACAACAACACATCACAATAATGACAGTACATATGAACAATCATACAATGCAAAGAATAATACTGATACATAGACTATATACATAACATAAGAGTAATGTTGATCGAACAGTAATGGTTTTAAAACGATATTTAGACATAGCTCTGCATATTATTAAATGTACAAAAGATATGTAGGTAAATATGTGTATTACTATATTTAGGTGAAGTTGTTAATGGGAACTAGAAGTTAGCACAAGTGCTAGTCGAGCCTAGTTCCATTCTTTGGCAAGATTGTTTTTTTTATAATTTGTTTATACATATAAATGTAAAACTTGTTTGTTTTGTGTTTACATATATACAACAAAATAATACAGTATCATGTAACTTTTTTACAGTTCTAAAATGAAAAAAAGAAGAAAAGAAAGAAAAAAAACAAAGTTTAAGTGTTTAAGCATTATAATGAAAGATAACAAATCTTTGAACAAATAAAGTCATCAATGTGTTCATGAAAATGAATAGGATGTATTAATAAAACATAATATCATACAGATGTGCGTACATGCACAAATCCTGTAAAAGCTTAAGGCAGCTATAATCGTTAACAAGCAAGACAGTGTATACATATATAAAAGGAATATTCATCTGGGAGATCATTCCACAGCTTTGTTCCTACAAACGAAATACAAAATTGCCCTTGCGTTGTCTTACATTTTGGTTGATAGAGTAAGCCACTTTCTTTTCTCCTAGTTGCATATCTGTGCTGTATCATCGGACAATAATCGACTAAAGAGTGTGGTAAAACACCTTTTACCAAATCATACATAAATGTTGATACAAGAAGTTCATGAAGTTGAAAAATATTTAATTCTTATATAACTGCTCTCATTGCCATTTTTTAAAACTTAAATATATACAATTTAGATTACTTTTGTAAGTGCTCCCCCATACTTCTACTCCATAAGAGAGGTGAGGCTGTATAAAAGCCTTATATAATAACACAAGTATATTCTTAGGAACAAAATGTCTCAGTTTAAACAGAATGCCTACTTTCTTTCGTATGCATTTGTTTATTGTCTGAATATGTTCTTTCCATGAAAGGTGACAATCAATTTCAATTCCTACAAATGATGCAACGGATACCTCTTTAATATCTGATCTTGATATTCTCACAGATCCTTTTTTGTCTATTGATCTACCTTTGGATTTCATAATCATATAGTTTGTTTTCTGTAGGTTAATTGTGGCTTCGTTTGCGTTACACCATTCCTGCACCTTCATTAAATTTTCACTTACAATTTCTAAATCAATTTCTTTTTGTCTAGGATTAAAAGTATGAAAAAGATTCGAGTCATCAGCAAATAATCTGAAATTGAAAAAGTTTGTGGAGTTTGGTAGGTCATTTATATATAGTAAAAATAATGTTGGTCCAAGAGCGTAGCCGTGAGGGACACCACATGTTATATTCAATTTTAAAGACATTTTGTCTTTATATTGTATAAACTGTGATCGTTTACACAAATAATCTTCAAACCATTGCAAGGCTAACCCACGTATTCCATAGTGTGACATTTTTTAAGGAGAATGCTGTGGTTTATAGTATCAAATGCCTTTTGAAAGTCAATAAAGATGCCAACTGTTGTTCTACCTTCATCAATGTATTTCAATAGTGTATTTGCAAGATTAATCAAAGATAACTTAGTGCTATGTTTCTTACGGAAACCATACTGGTGTTGAAACAAGATATTATTTGCTTCCAAATAGTCAATTACACGATTATTTATTATTTTCTCAAAGATTTTGCCCAGTATAGGTAAAACTGAAATAGGTCTGTAATTACCAGCTAGATCTTTTCGTCCCTTTTTATAAATAGGTGTCACTTTTGCTACTTTCAGAGCGTCTGGAAATTTACCTCTTTCTATGGAAAGATTGAAAATATATGTTAATGAGTTTGTAATGTATAGGGCAGCATCCCTCAACAATCTTGCAGGCAAATTATCATATCCACAAGCTTTTTTTGTATCTAAAGTCTGTAAGTGGCATTTCAATTCATTCTCTGTTATTGGTTTTAAAAATAGTGAGTTTTCTGTTCTATATCCTAAATATTTTGTAAAGTCAGAATTCACTGGTGGTATTTCCTTTGCCAGCTTTGGACCTATGTTTACAAAAAAGTTGTTAAATTCGTTAGCTATTTCATTGTCAGATGTTATCACTCTATTTTCTCCACCACCTGAGCTTGATAATTTCTCTACATTGGTCACTTTATTTATGACATTTCCACCACTCAACAACTCGTTAATTGTTTTCCACGTTTTACGACTATCATTCTTATTAATGAAGAAGAGGTTACTATAATATTGTCTCTTTGCATTTCGTAGAACTGTAGTTAGAACATTTCTGTACCTCTTGTATTCTTCCTCGTCTTTCTGTTGAAATTTTGATGCCTTTAGTTTAGAATACAACTTGGGCTTCTTCTTGACTGATTTTAAAATAGCATTAGTCATCCATGGTTTTCTCCCAGTATTTTTCCCCTTTTTCAGGTTCTTCGAAGTCGATGACATAATTGGTGCATGCTTGTCACAGACTTGCGTAAACAAGTCGTAAAATACAGAGTATCACTCATTTAATGTTGTACAACCACTTACATTATTCCAATCAAGTTTACCTAGATCATGAAATTTATTAATATCATAATTTCTGAAGGTACGAAACACAGACTTTTTGTGGCTTGTTTTACTTGCCTTCCTAAGATGCTCAAATGCTACAAAGATAGGGAAATGATCTGATATATCAGTTTCTATAACTCCAGCATGAATAGAAGAATTTGTTATATTAGTGTACACATGGTCAATAAGAGAGGAAGTTGTTTTAGTTACTCTTGTTGGTGAAGTGATTAGTTGCTGCATACCCAAACATTGCAAAGAAGTTTAAAATTGTTCTGCTTTCATATCTACTCCTTCCTTGTGTAGTACATTAATGTTAAAATCTCCAAGTAAAACTACATTTGCTTTATCATGATTCTTCATGATCTATTTTTAAAATTAAGTGTACTTTTGAAATAAATGGTGCTTTGCATCAGTATCTCTCATTCATTTTGAGAGTGTGTATACGTATCGGAGGGGATCATGGGGGAATTGGCATGTCATAGAAACGGTAGTGGCATTTGAATTGCAGGTTATAATAACTTTCATCGATGTCTTTCAATCTAGCAAAACAAATATAACAGGCGTACAAGGTTTGAACCAAACCGTCCAGTATCGCCATTTTTTCCTTCTTTTTACTAATAGCTTCGTAGTTATTGGATTATGCCAAAGTTTTGAGATGAAAATTGTGGAGGGGGGTGGGGGGGCGGGGCGGCAAGAAGTATAAACCACTTACGGATAATTTCACTATAGTCTACCAAGAGATTACAAATGCTGTGTGAAGATTATTTGAAATCTTTTTTGTTTACGACTTACTTCATTAATATAGCTTCGCACTAATTGCTCTAATTTTGTTCTAGGAGAGGGGGAGGGTCACAGAAGGGGGAAAGGGTGCAAATTTTGAACCCTACCACCCATTATCTTCAAGATTCAGACTAAAAATCATGACTATCACCTGGATCCAGATCCACATCCAGATATTCTCATTGATGAATTGACAAATGTTATTGCTGACAAGGTAGCTGAATCTATGAAGGAGAGTATGGAGTTTGATCTTGCTGTAAGATACCAAAAGATATCTGTTTTACAGAAGGAGCTAAATGAATGTCGCTGTCAACAGGATGAAATGGAACAATATTCCAGGAGAAATTGTTTGATTTTTCATGGTGTTAATGAGAGAGAAGGAGAAATCACAGATGTGATAGTGAAAGATCTATGCAAGGATAGGCTGAATATTGACATCAACGTCAATGACTTGGATAGATCACATCGTTTGGGTCAATCAAAGGGGAAGAACAGAACAAAACCCCGTGGAATAATAGCCAAATTCACAAATTACAACATTCGTAATCGTGTCTACCAAGGTAGGAGGAATTTACGTGATCAACAAGGACCTCCCATTTTCATTCAGGAAAACCTCACAAAACTTAGGACTGATTTATTCTGGGAAATCAAATCTAAACTGAAAAACGACATCAAGCATGTTTGGACTCAAGATGGCCGCATCAAAGTTGTAACTAGTGATGATCGACGGGTAACGCTCAGTCGCTCACAAACAGAGATCACCTAAAGCGGATTAAACCATCTTCTTAGTACATCTCTGGAATGTGTACTACATTATTATTGTACTTGCAAACTTTACATAGTAAAACTGCATGCTATTCTTTACGCTTGTTATGCTTCCGCCCATTATTAGTTCCTAAGCAGTTTTAATTGGCCAAATCTTTTGTACACGTCATTATCTTTTTCTTTTGATGTGTGCATACTGAACAGGATCATTCATCCATGTCAGGCAAAGGGATCGAACGCTACAGGGCGTCATAATGCACATACTAGGGACTTTTAGATTTTACACGACGAGAACGTGGACTGCCACGGTGACATCCTTTTAAGGTAATGTGACGTCCTTTTAAGGCACTGCCGGGCACGGGCCAGTGCCTTGAAAGAATGGCACACGTTGCAGTCCACTACGTCGACGTGCAAATCTAAAAGTCCCTATTATGGTCGTTGAACTCTAGTCTGTTTTATCATTGGATAGTGACTGAATGAACTTTTACATTCGGCGTAGACATTAAGTGGTTTACTTATAGTCTTCGTGTTCTTTTGTAAGGAATAGTGCTCTCTTTGATTCATCTTTTGAGCACCCCCTTCATGGTTAAGAAATATCCTTGTGGTTTATGTTCTAAGTGTGTTAAGCGCAATGAAAATGGTCTATAATGCACTTGTTGCGAACGGTGGATTCATGTTAGTTGTGCTCGTGTCCCGGTAGAGATGTATAATAATCTTTCTGAACAATTTTTTATTGGAAATGTCCGAGGTGCCTTTTGAAACAATTGCCATTTTATGAGCATGATGATAATGATTTGTATGGAGATGCACCCTCTACAGTTTGTCAAACAGTAGCATTTATATTTGGTAATGAGGGAACATTCGATGTTTTACGTGAAAAGGGACTAAGATGACTGTGTGCAATTGAATATTGTGAGTTTGTTGAACATTTTTGACGAGTCTATTTTAATCCAGAATGATATCAATGTTTGTGCTTTAAATGAAACGAGGCTTGGTGCTGAAATTCATGATACTGAAGTCTCGATATCTGGTTATTCACTTATACGGAAAGAGCGTAATCGAAATGGTGGGGGTGTGGCTATTTACATATACAAAATAATATTGATTATAAAGTTCTAGAAGATCACTCCCTGCTTGAATTAGAAGCAATCCTTATTACGATAAACATAAAGAACTCTCAACCCATCCTATTTTTGAATTGGTATAGACCACCGAGTTCCAGGCGTGATACATTATTTGCTTATGAAAATTTATTAATATTCATGAATAATTTGAATTCAAAGTCAATTATAGTAGGGGATACCAATTTTGATATCTTTAATAAGCCCCTTATGTCGCAAACAAAATACTATGATCAACTAAATACTATTCATGGGTTGTATTATATTAATACTACTAAGTGTACTACAATTACCAGTGATACAGCTACACGTCTTATAGATCACATGTTGAGGAATGATCAGGACAAGATAAAGGCGTCTGGTGTTATTGATGTGTGTATGGGCGATCATTACATGAATTACCAGTCTGATATGGAAATTGCCCCATTTACTCACTCAAGCTCATAATATTGTAACTTCTAGGAAGTCTATAAGGGTGTTGATTGGGATGCTTTTCGAAATGATATAAAAAATGTAAATTGGAGCGACGTTGAAAGTTTTGTTGATATTGAAGATTCCGCTAAGAATTGGGAAGCTATGATATTATCTGTGATAAACAAGCATATGCCTTTGAGAACTAAATGGATGAGGAAGCAATGCTCTCCTTGGTTAAATGAGTCAATTTTTAATTTGATGAAAGAAAGAGATAAAGTTAAAAAGAAAGCTATTGTTAAGCAAAGTAATGAGCTATGGACTGAGTATAGACTTTAAGAAATAGGGTTACATATGCTATCAAAAAAGCAAAAAAGCAACACTATATGAATAAGTTATTGCAATGTACAAATCGGAAAGATACATGGTAAGTTCTGAAATCATTTTTACCGAAAAATAACGTCTCTCCAAGTAATGCATGTATGGATCTGTTTAATAAAGCATCTTGATTCAACGATCATTTTGCTAATGTTGTAACAGAGTTGTTGAAAAGACATCAAGAAAGTAACTTTGGGGAAAATGAATTTCATTCAAATATTAATGATGCACCTTGTCCCAACAAGTTGAAATTATATGTTGTTTCTGAAGCTGATGTAATGAGAGAGATTAATAAGTTTAAAAAAAAGAAATCATGCGGAGTTGACGGTATAACCGTTCAGGTACTCAAGTCTTGTGTGGATATTTTTATTAAACCAATTACATATCTGATTAATAAATCTATAACTGATGGTAAAGTCCCAAGAAGATGGAAAATAGCTAAAGTAATTCCGCTTCATAAGAAAGGTGATACATCGTATCCAGACAATAATAGGCCTATATCCTTGCTCCCTTGCATTTCTAAAGTACTAGAACGTATACTCAATATTCAATTTGTTAGCCATCTTAATGCAAACATTACACTGGATTCGGTTTTAGGGCTCACCATTCAACTGTCACTGCTTTAGTTAAAGTTACGGATGATTGGTTAATGGCAATGGATGAAGGCAGGTACACGGGGGTAGTCTTCGTAGACCTACAGAGGCGTTTGATACGGTTGATCATCAGGTGCTCTTAAATAAACTGTATTCTAGATGAAATGTCGTTACAATGGTTTGAGAGCTATCTGTCTGAGAGAAGAATAGTTACCATGATTAATAATGTTGTGTCAAATGAAAGAGTTTTAACTCATGGTGTGCCCCAGGGTTCACTATTGGGCCCACTTTTATTTACAATATTTAAAATGATCTGCCTAAAATGTGCAATCTTTGTCACGTACATCTATACACAGATGACACCGTAATTTAGTTTTCACATAAATGTCCCACCTTTGCTGAATCTGTCTTGAATGATGAAATGCAATATCTTGATAAACGGATGTCTAGGAATTATTAATTTATACCAAAACTGTTACCATGCTCATTGGCACTTGTCATATGTTATCAAAGTGTAATGTACTTAATGTGAAAATAAAAGATACAAATATTGTCAAGGTTGAGAGTACAAAATACCTCGGTATCAATATAGACGATGAATTGAAATGGGATACTCATATAAATATAATGTGTCAGAAAATTAGTAAACTTATTGGCTTCCTTGGTAGATTAAGACACATTATAAATGAATCTGATTTGAATCTAATTTACAAAACCATAATTCTTCCAACATTTCGACTATGGAGACATGTTTTGGCAGTCCGCTACTAAATCCTCCCTTTCACTTTTACAAAAGCTTCAAAACAGGGAGGGCCGTGTGATAATGAAAGTAAATCCTTATTCATATACACCCAATCAACATGTTCAGGATAATCTAAATTGGGACTTTCTAGACTGCCGTTACAAAAAGCATTTATGTACTATGATTTTTAAGATAATAAATAATTACACCCCGTCTTATATGTCAAATAATATCAAATATCGCACGTATAATTATTCATTTCGCTCGTCCCAAAGTCTAGATCTCCCTAAACCGAATTCAAATAATTGCAAAAGAACATTCTTCTATATATAGGGGGGGGGGGGGCGACACAATATAACCAACTACCAGAATACATCCGAAATGTAACTACATTAAGATCCTTCCATACCCTAATAACTGATAATTTTTCTTAACACACCTCCTTAAACTCAAATGATTTTTTGCATAACCGTGTGTGTGCGAGTGTGTGCGCGCGTATGTTATTATTTTTGAATTTTGTTACTTCGGTATTCAAAAAAAACTTATATTTATGTTTTGTTTCTATTCTGCTTTATGTAGCTTTTATGTTAATATTGTAGTGTAAGGACCTCAAGGAAGAACAGTAACGTTCTATAAACATTGCTGAATTGGGCTTTCCACCGATTTTTGTCTATGTACATGTATTAATATTTCATTTTGTATATTTTACTATGTATACTATTTTTATCTGATCTCGGAAAGAAAAACAACAACAGTTACAAAATAGCATTATCATTGCATACAATTACTTCACTGTTCTCAATGAAAAACGCGCGCTCCGATCCTCGCTGTTGTCATAGGTGACGGTACGTATTCATGAATATTCATACGTGCACCATCGTTCGAAAGATACGCATCCCGCGCTAACGGCTGATGCTTTCACACCTGACAAGTTAGCGCGGCGATTGCGGGGTTGAGCGCCACTAGCGCGCTAACCCTACTCGGGAGCAGAGCCAGCTTAGCCCGGGAACTTGCGGCAGTGGCGGATCCAGGGGGGGGGGGGGCCGGGCCTCCACCCTAGAAAAAAACAGGTAAAAAACCCTTTTTTGAAAAAAAGAAGTTGGGCCCCTCCTGGCGCCCAAGGGGTGGCGGTGGAAAAATAACCCTTCCCGTAGGAAAACATTTTCGGGTGCCAAAAAAAAAATTGTGCTCACTACCCTGGAGCTTAAGGGGTGGTGGTGGAAAAAATTCCCCCCACTGAGCGAAAAATCGACGGGCACGATTTTCAAATTTTCGCACGAAGTGGGCCCCTTTTTAGGCCCCCTCCCTTGCCGCCGGCTGGATTCGCCCCTGACTTGCGGAGCTAACTCACTTTCGAAAAACTAGGTGTGAACAGGAAAGATAGCCCGGGAACTTGCAGCGCTAAAAACCCTCTTAGCACCCCCCAAAACCAGGTGTGAAAACGGTATAGGGCGTCACAGTATTATAGGTTTAGTACCGTTTAGATGTGTATAATGGCGATTGAGTATACATGTGAGATTAGGCAGAGCACTATTCTGGAGTCTCTTAGTTCTACAATTAAATTATAAATACTAGCCTAATTTACATTTCGTAAATTGAATATGTTAGATTTCTTTTATATTTTGTTCTAATTAGGCAATAATAAAATCTTTAGTAAGTGTTTGTCTACGAGTCAAAAGGGTTGGCAAATGATAGTGTAGCACAAAACTGTGCAAAGTTAGTGGAAAATCCCCGATATTTCAAACAATAAACAAAAATTAACACACAAGTCTATGGAAGTGATTAAAATCGCATTAAAAAAATATTGTAATCGGGGGGATGTAAATCACGCCAACCCTGATAAAAAGTCATTAGATCTTTATGTAACACAACAGCGAGAATAATTGAAAGGTTCAATCGCTTTACTTACCAGATAGTAGGTAGAATTACAAAAACCGGCCCGGTCGTATTACAGTATCACATATCTAGTCGGTAGACAGTACATCTTGTTCCGTCCACTCGGTACAAAATGGCACTCACAATGCTCCGTAGCAGCGGTATGCAAGGGACGAGCGTAATGTGCACCCAGGCATGTCAGCGTAATATACCATTGTATATATCGATTTTCTGTCAAGTTGTTGTTGTTGTTGTTTTTTGTTGTAATGGCAATCAGTCAAGAGCTGACTATACTTCCCTTTTTTTAATGTGGATAACATGTGGTATAAAAATTATAGGCTTCTCTTTTTTTTTCTTCTCCTTTTCCAATTCTATCTTTTTTTTAAATGAAAAGAAAAAACAAGATTAAAATAAAAACCAACAAAATAATGTAGATTTTTGTATCCTGAATTGATTGATAATTTTAAAATCAAGAAGGTTCTTTTCCGGGGAAATTGGTTTCGCGCGACCTCGCAACCTTTAATGAACTTTTAATCTAAAACAATAAAAATACTGATTGTATTGGATAATTTAAACTTTTAAGGGAAAAAAATAAAATGTGGGCTTTTGTGAATGATGGTGCAACAAAAAAACAAAAAAAAAGGGGGTAAATGCCCCTTTAGATGCTCATTTTGGGTTGAAACGTTCGTTCTTTGAACGAATCGGTATAAAGCATTTTGAACGTTAGCATCTGATGAGGTTAAGAGTCTTAAGATCAGGCCCGTAGCCAGGGGTTGGGGCACGTGCCCCCAAATTTCCAAGATCACACACCCTCCTCATAGACCCCTCCCCAGGACGTCGATCAATTACATGTATGTGCCCCCAAACATCAAACTCTGGCTACGGCCCTGCTTAAGATTGCTCCAGGATTTATACAGTCTGTTTCAGCGAGTAGCATGGCTCTTTCAATTATATATTTCGGGCATTTTGCGATAAAGTGTTCAGTGGTTTTTACTTCTCGGCACGAGTTACGGTGTCCAGTTGGGTGGATTTTCATTCGGCCTAGATCCGCGTTAAGACCGATGTATCCTAGTCGTAATCGGCGTACATGTATTACCTTTTCTTTTGCCCGCTCTAGTTTGCAATTAAAGATTTGTGAAACCGATCTTTGGATTGTTTTGTAATGTGTATTGGGAGAATCTTGCCATCTTGATTGCCACAGCTCGGTAAAATGCCTCTTTAAAATGCCGTTCACTTCTGAGATATTTAGGTAGTTTGTTATTTCAATTACTGAGGGCTGCCTTAGCATAAAAATCCGCGCATTCATTTCCCGTTATACCACAGTGGGAGGGAATCCATTCGAAGCTAACATCAATGTTTTTTTAATTTAAGGTGGGATAAGCTAACAAGTATTTCTGAAATAAAATTGTCTTCTTTTTTGTTTTTGATGGCTACTAAGGCACTTAATGAGTCGCTGAAAATAACTGTTCCTACATATAAAGTATCTAACTGCTGTAACCAATTATTGAGGGTCAGCATTATACCCGCCAGTTCGGCTCTATTATGAGGATGTGCCGTCTGACAATCTCTTTGATTGTTGGTAAGAGAAGTAATTAAGGGACACAGATAGCTGCAGAACAACGTCCTTCTTTAGGGAGTTTGGAGCCATCTGTAAATATGTGAAGTTGGCTATACCATTTTGTGTTTATTATCTCTAAACTTCTCTGTTGCAAAAGTAATTATCAGATTTGTTTATCTGACTAGCCAATTCGATCGATATAACAGGCTCCGTTAATAATTAACCATGGGGGAAATTCAGGGGTTTAAATTTCTCTACAGAAAGGTGTTTGTTCGATAGCCAAACGGTTTGTTACAATGTTTTCCTTTCATATATTCGTACTGCCAACAAGGTTGTAAGCTTGGAAAACTGGATGCTTAGGTTGTTGCTCTATGCTGTGCTTGTATTTTAGGGCTAGTTGTTGTCTCCTAAGATCTAATGGGGCTTCTCCCATTTCTACTTGGAGAGACGCTAGTGAAGCCACGGAAGGGCACCTGCACAAATACTTAAAGATTGTTATTGAATTGAATCTATCACCTTTTTTATGCTTTCTCCTAAGATCTAATGGGGCTTCTCCCATTTCTACTTGGAGAGACGCTAGTGAAGCCACGGAAGGGCACCTGCACAAATACTTAAAGATTGGTATTGAATTGAATCTATCACCTTTTTTATGTTTTCCGATGCACTGTCGTAGGCTTCACTCCCGAAATCCAAAAGGGGTCGAATATAAGCTCTATAAACCACCATTAAGGACTTAGATGAACTGCCCCATGGTGTGCCAGTTAAACATCTTAAAATATTAATTTTTCTCTCGCATCTTGTGGATATATTATCTATATGTTGGGTCCAGGTTAGTTTTTTATCAAATAATATACCTAGAAATCGGTGTGTATTTTCACATTTTATTGGTATTTTGTTTAAAGTAAGGTTTATCTCATGGGTTTTGGTACTTTTAGTGAATAGTAGGGGGACATTCTTCTTTTGGGATAGTTGGAGACCCCAGGACGTGAACCAGCTATGTAGGACATCAATATAATTTTGTATCTTTTTGGTTATGAAAGGAATATTGCTGCGTGAGATCTGTTCTGTCTGTTCAAGTCTGATGATCTGTTCTATTTATATGTCATTGATTGTTGTCATGAACATTTTCTAGAATATATTTAAGTTAGTATTGTCTGTTGGGAGCCAGAGGAGTACAAATAATACAAAGGAAACCCCTGAGCTCTCAACAGAGAGATTGAATTATATTACATTGTTATGTTATATTATTTATGTTATTTATGTTATTTGTAGTTGTTTATGATATGTTAATGTATTGTTATATTTTATACAAATGTGAGTCGTAAGACGGTTTTTATTCCTTCCTTTTATTTGTGCATGACAATAAAGAAATTCAATTCAATTCAATAACATTTTTATAGGGCTATAGCAAATGTAACTAGCCACAGTTGTATGCAGGCGCGGATCCAGGGGGGAGGCCAAGCGGGCCTTGCCCCCGCAAAAAAAAAAAAAGAGAGAGAGAGAGAGAGAGAGAGAGAGAAGGAAAAGAAGGGAAAGGGAAAGGGAAAGAGGAGAGAAAGGGAAAAGAAGAGGAAGGAGAAAAGAAAGGGGAAGAAGGAGATCGGGAGGGCCGAAAGGGCCTTGCCACCCAGGCTGTTGCCTCCCCCATCAAAAAAATATGAGAGAAGGAAGGCAAGAGAAAGAAAAAAGGAAAAGAGGAGATAAAGGGAACGAAAAAAATAGGAAGAAGAAAACAAAAGAAGGGGGATATCAGTTGCAATTTTGTGGGTTGGGGGGGGGTCGCAAAAGGCTCTTGCCTCTCCCCCCTGGAAATATTGTGAGAGGATGGGAAAGCGTGTGTGACCTTAATTAAATTCCCAAAAACCCTGAGCTCCATAGGGCTCAGCCCCCTGGACCCCCGCCAATTAGTGTCCTGCCAGTGTCACATAATAAGGTATCAAAGTATGCTCATCTGACCATAATTAAATGCCTAAAATCCTTGAGCTTCCGAGGGCTCCGCCCCTGAACCCCATTAGGGGCCCTAAACGGGCCCCTGAATACTCATCATAATGAGGTATCAAAATATGCTCATCTGACCGTGATTAAATGCCCTAAAACCCCTGAGCTTCCGGGGGCTCTGCCCCCTGGACCCAACCAAGGGCCCTAAGCACCCTGGATACTCCCTTGACCGTAATTTAATGCCAAAAAACCTTGAGCTCCGCCCCCTGGACCCCACGCCAATTAGTGTCCTGCCAGTGTCACAAATACGGTATCAAAAAATGCTCATCTGATCGTAATTAAATTGCCTTAAAACCCCACCTAGGGCCCTAAGGTGGGCCCCTAGATGCTCATTTGACGGTAATTTAATGCCTAAAACCCCTGAGCTTCTGCCCCCTGAACCCAACCAATGGCCCTAAGGCGGGCCCCTAGATGCTCATCTGACCGTAATTTATTGCCTAAAACCCCTGAACTTCCGCCCCCTGGACCCCACGCCAATTAGTGACCTGCCAGTGTCACAATAGGGGCAGTGCAATTTAAATATCAAGGGATGGATTAGAGTTTATTTCTAAAAAGAAATGAAAGAGCTATTTGACTTTCAAGAGCGGTAATTAATCTAATCCATCCCTTGAAATTTAGATTGCACTGCCCCCATTGTGTGCTCTTTTCATAGACCGCAAAAAGCCCTCAGATTGCACATTCCATCTCATGGAATTGTGTTGAAGAGAGAAAGAGAGGTTATTTCTAAAATGAATTGACAGGGCTATTTGACTTTCAAGAGCCCTTTCATTTCATTTTAGAAATAACCTCTTTTTCTCTCTTCAAGACAATTTTCTCTCTTGAAAGTCAAATAGCCCTTTCATTTTATTTTATAATAATTACTGTGTATGCAAAATTACAGTTCATAGTGCCACATTAAATGTCATTCATACAGATTTAAAAAGTTTAAATACAATAAATGAAGTTATACTTTTTAGGAAATGGGAATGCGCATACGGAAATTGTGAGTAATGTGTAAACTATCAAAATATCACACTAAACATTTAAACATACTATTTTTCAAAAACCAGACTTTGGACACGTATTGTGTGAACTTGAATATTGGTATCTTACTGAAGAAGGTAAAAGATAAATTCAAGCAGACAAGGGAGCAGTCGAAAATGGAAGAAGGAAAGAAAAAGGCAAGGGAGAGAAAGAGAGAGAGGGGGAGGGTGGACAAAGATAAGGAGGGAGAGATGGGAGGAGGTCGGAGAGAGACAGAGAGACGAGGGGAGGGCAGAAATGGAGAGAGATGAGGGAAGTGTAGAAAGAGGAGGACAGAACAAGAGTAGGGAGAGTGAGAGCGAAAGAGATGAAAGAGTATGACGGAGAGAAGGAGAAAGAGCGAGATAGAGAGAGAGAGAGAGGGAGAGAGAGAAGGAGAGGGAAGTCCTGTGTAAAAGGTATGGTTGAAACAAGTTATTCATAATTGATACCACTACACATTTTGAACACAGCACAAGATTCCGAGCAGTTACAAATATTAAACAAAAATATTGGTATTTATTTTGCAATTTGCTGTTGAGCAGCAATCAGCGCAGCGAGCGTGAACGTAAACACACAATTACACACACCACCAATGGGTGGCACCCATCGACAAAACAATTTCAGTACATATCATTATCAGCACATAGTCAGGTGGCTTAGTGAAATTATCGTTACTTGCCGGATAAAAGCACCATTTTTGGTACAGGGCTTCCTTAGGACTTACTAAACGATACCGCCGCGTCTACGCCACAGCGGTGGGTGTCCCCTATCCATTATTTCGCTTTCTTATTATCATTTTGTTTATTGCTTATTTAATTTTCATTTGTTTATAAATAGCGACCCTCATCCCATATTATGAATAGCGACCCTCACTTCGTATTATGAATAGCGACCCTCATCCCATGCTATGAATAGCGACCCTCTTCTCGTATTATGAATAGCGACCCTAAAACGCGGCCCATCATCCCGGGCCCCATCCCCCCAATCAGTCTGACCAAACTCCTTGGTCTGACCACGCTGCGACATTCAGCCCACCCGCCAGTTTTTCTTTGGTGCGAGTACATATTACTGACAATTTTTGTCCAAGTAGTTCATAAATGGCGTAGCCTGTGTGTGTGTTTCAAGGGGGCGGTGGGGGGGGGGGGTTGTAACAGCGTTGCCATCAAGGGGTTGATCTATCATGTCCCTAATCTTCTGCTTAGGAAGGAATCGACAGAGAGGGGATTGTAGGGACTTAAGTTATATACCATATTCAAGCTTTCGGTAAATATGCAATATTGCACGATATATTTTCAATATAAGTAAGGAAGTTAGATTTTCAAGATTTTTACCCAAATGAGATACGATTTTGTGACCGTAAGGCATTATGCGAACGGAGGCATCCCCTGATTTATGTCTTTTGAAAAGTTATATATTTTACTTTTTAGCTTTGATAATTATATAGAGACATCCCCATAATCTAGCTAATATATTTCCCCCGCTCCTGTGGTGACAAAAAAG
Source organism: Mesocentrotus franciscanus (assembly GCA_037976565.1). Taxonomy (NCBI): domain Eukaryota; kingdom Metazoa; phylum Echinodermata; class Echinoidea; order Camarodonta; family Strongylocentrotidae; genus Mesocentrotus; species Mesocentrotus franciscanus. The sequence continues at coordinate 56,083,331 of CP137666.1, forward strand.
GGAAAACATAACACACATATAATCTTATCTTAATTTGTCCCCCTTGTGGGAAATTTTGCCCCACCACCCTCCCCCCGACTGAGCATATCCAGGCTACGCCACTGAGACATTAAGTAGAACAAACAGGCCCATTATCATAGCCATTTAAGGACTGAGTTTGCTATTTTAGAAACTAGTAATTGTTTATACGTGGTAGTATCTTCATTTGTACATTTTTGAATTTTTGTCCTTCTTTATACTTATGTTCTTTGTTTGTTTTTAATATTTGTGTGTTATGATATGTGTAATCTTATAATAGTATATGTATTTTGTTTTGTTGTGCACGGACCTGAGGAAGAACAGCCTCTGGCTGAAATTGGTGCCGTGCAAAAATAAAATAAACTGAACTGAACTAAACTGATATGAACCAAACATTTATTGTCTTTTTGTTGGGGTGGGGGGTGGTGAAGGATGAAATGGGTAAGGAGGTCTGATGTATATAGTGCAACAAAATAAAAAATGCCGTGAGAAATTTGGTTTTGTTTTTATTTTGGGGTGCAATATCTAGCCCTCGTAGCATCAAGGGGGCAGGATATAATGATAAATACAGAACAAACACAGGAAAAATACGGAATGTAAACAGAAATATGCATGCAGGTTCAGAAAAAGTGAAACATTAATTAATCCGAGACATGATCAATTCAAAGCAAACACAGAAAATACATGAAATTTGTTTTTTTAATTTTATTTATGGGGTGGGGGCGGGGTGGGATATCTAGACCTCATAGCAATTTATAATACGGAATGATTATAATTATTTCGTTATTTTATTTATTCCAATCACAGTGATCCATATAAGATTCTTACAAATGTGTATTTGAGATGTCATTCATACAGCAATATCATTGCTCGATTCTTCTGAATAAATTATAAAGGACCTATAGTAAATGGAAGTGAAAATCGTTCGCGCAAAGTATCCGAATTCGGACTACAATCGTCCCGTTTCCGCACGCTTTCTAATTAATAAGGGAGATATTGAACAATCAAAACCCATATTATAGCTATGGCATTCTTCCGATTCTCTTATTCCTTAAGCTGATCAACAAGGTACAAGAGAATTATAGGGCCTGAACTTTTTATCAGAATCTTCATCAGAGGCAGAATGACGAAGCTACAAAAGAGCGAAATAATCAATTTTATGGCGTATTATGCAATTACTAGTTTCTAAAATTGCAAACTCAGTCCTTAAATAACTATAATAATAGGCCTGCTTGGTCTACTTAATGTCTCAGTGGCGTAGCCTGGATAAGATCAGTCGGGGGCAGGGTGGTGGGGCAAGGCTTCCCGGGACAAATTACGATAGGATTATATGTGTGTTATATTTTACTCTTTTTTTTTCGTCACCACAGGAGCGGGAGATGTCTTTATATAATTATCAAAGATAGAAGGTAAAATATACTTTTAAAAAGATAAATATTCGGGGCTATCTGCCCCCGCAGCTACGCCACGACCGTGGGGGTGTCCCCCATCCAATATTTCGCTTTGTTATTAGCATTTTGTTTTATTGCTTATTTAATTTTTATGAATAGCGCCCCTCATTCCGTATCTAAATCCAATCTAAATTATGAATAGCGCCCCTTCCTCATCTTTATGAATAGCGACCCCGATTTTGTATTATGAATAGCGGTTCTTTTTAGTAATGGCCCTCGATGTGAATTATGAATAGCAACCCTCATCTCCTATTATGAATAGCGACCGTCATTTCGAATCTAAATCCAATCTAAATTATGAATAGCGCCCCTTCCTCATCTTTATGAATAGCGACCCCGATTTTGTATTATGAATAGCAGTTCTTTTTAGTCATGGCCCTCGATGTGAATTATGAATAGCAACCCTAATCTCACTTTATGAATTGCGGTCCTGATTTCTTTATGAATATAGTGACCCCCTTTTCGTTTTATGAATAGCGGCAGGCGCGGATCCAGGATTTCTTAGGGGGGCCCAAATTTGAAATTATGCGAGCAAAATATTGGTACGTAACGGTGACCAGCAGTGGCGTAATGAGCAAAAACGTTTGGGGAGCATACAAAAAATCCGCATCACCCCACTCTTACATGCAGGCCCCGCTGAACGTTTTTCAAAGTGGCTGGGGGAGGCTAAAGTATTTACGATCAGGTAGAGCGTAGCGTAAATTGGCGTGGGGTCTAGGGGCAAAGCCCCGGCGGGGTCAAGGGGCGGAGCCTCCGGAAGCCCATGGGGTATGGGCATTCATTACGGTCAGATGAGCATATTTCGATACCTTATTCATGACACTGGCAGGTCACTAACTGGCGTGGGGTCCAGGGGCGGAGCTCCCGTAAGCTCAGGGGTTTTAGGCATTAAATGACCGATAGATGAGCATCTAGGGGCACGCCTTAGGGCCCTAGTTGGGGTCCAGGGGGCAGAGCCCCCGAAAGCTTAGGGGTTTTAGGCATTAAATTACGGTCAGATAAGCATCCAGGGGTCCGCCTTATATAGGGCCCTAGCCTAGGTAGGGTCCAGGGGGCAGAGCCACCGGAAGTTCAGGGGTTTTAGGCATTTAATTACGGTCAGATGAGCATATTTTGATACCTTATTTGTGACACTGGCAAGTCACTAATTGGCGTGAGGTCCAGGGGGTGGAGCCCCCAGAAGCTCAGGGGTTTTAGGCATTTAATCACGGTCAGATGAGCATATTTTGTGACACTGGTAGGTCACTATTCTTTCTTTCTTTCTCTCTTTCTTTCTATTTCTCTTTAATATCCTTTTTTACAAAAAGTGGGGGGGGGGGAGTTCGAGCCCTGACATGTAGGCCTCTAAATAAGCATATTTCTTGCCTGACTGTAAATTTAGGAAGTTGTCATTTTCCAACAAACGCATAAAAAAGTATAATCTACTAAAAAGTGAGGAAAAATCTCGGAAAAATATGTCATTTCAGCAACATTTGTAAATCACCGGTATCGAATTAGAACTAAACCACTTTGAATTTTATTTGGGGGCAGGCCCGCCCCAAGCCTCCAAGCCCCCGTCAGTACGCCAGTGCCCCCGATTTACACCTTGTTGGCGGGAAAAATCGCAACTGATCTCCTTTACCTTTCTTCTTTCTCTTTTTTTTTCTTCTTTCCCTTCCCTTCCTTCTCTCTCTTTTTTAGGTTTGCTGGGGGAGGAGGCAAGGGCCTTTCGGCCGATCCACACGTTGTTGGCGGGATTAATCTAATTTGAGCGGGGTCTCCTCGACACTTTGACCTTTTTTAATGTTTGTACATGTCTTAAAATTTCCCATTCTTTCCCATTTCACATCATTTGAATTAGATTATTGGAAGAATAATAATTTTTAAGACACTTGTCTTTGCGTGTACTTTGGAAGTTTAGATTTTTTGAAGGTCAAATGCACCCATATTCCTGCAAATTTATGCCCAGTCTCCTACCTTTTTGATTCTCTCTTATGTTTTTCCCTATCTTGAACTTCATATAAATCCCATTTCACATAATTTCAAAGAGATTCTAGTGGGAAGATAATCATTCTTAAAATACTTGTCTTTGCGTGTTAACCTATGGGAGTCAATTATCATAGTAGCCATTAGTATTATAGGCCTACCCATACTCTCGATTTTGGAATTTAGTTAAAATTAATTATTGATTGAAAAACAGAAGGAACATAGCAATTATAATTTGGAACTTACCATAATTATTTCTCAAGTGAACAATACAGTATTTTTGGATTAACTCGTATTTAATGAAAATAATATTGGTCAGATTCAGAGTAAGTATTTATTATTTGTGAAGTCATTAAATTGATTAGTTTATAGAAAAGAACAGCTATTTGTATTAAGGGCAAATTTTGCAAATGATGTTATTATTGAATAAATAGTAAGTTTTAATTTCTAAATTTTAACCTAAAATCGTTGTCCCAAAACCTGCGTGTTTCTTTCAATAATATACTCCTTTCCACAACAACAAACATCTCTTACCCAGTCATCAATTTCACTTTGATTAAAACGAATTCATGTCAATCTAGATCAGGAAGCGAATTAATTCCAATTTGTTATACACAGGCCTTGATAAGAATGTTATAATTGGCATCTTTGATATATACTGGTATTAAGAAAATAAGTTAAGCACAAATTTGAGAAGAATTAAAAGGTTTAAAACAGATAATATATTTGTCGCCCTCTCTCGGCGTTAAAGCGAAACTACCCCCAAAAAAAAAAAAAAATCAGAGAAGCAGACTTGTTAAAGTTTGAATTAAATCGGACAAAGATAAAAAAAGTTATGAAATTTTAAAAGTTGTAATCACTATACGTATGGGCACTACAAATTGGCTGAACCGGTAATGTCATTATGACGAAGTTCAGGACTATACTTTCCCATTTTTTCAACACACAAATACATGATTAAAACACCCTTTTTCCTTCCACATGTATGATTCAGGAGGATCTTTTCTTTTTAGAGGACCTATAGTAATATGTTATCCACGAAATATTTTGAGTAGTGTCCAAAGTGAGAAGGCACTAAATTAAGAGAAAAAGAAATAATAATGATATTTTTGTATGGCGCCAAACGTGAGAATTGTCCAGTTACTATACGTCACAATCCACCAAAATAATTGCCAATTTGTGACCTCACATTTCAAACATTCATAAATCCCTTAATATTTTTGTTTTATTGTGTCCTTTTCTTTCTATATTTAGGCCTATCGATCTATCTTTCTAATTTCTATCTCCCAGTTTCTTTCTTGCTTTTTTTTTTACCTGACTGCTAAGAAAGCATTTGTATGCTGCAGCTTGCTGCACATGTATTGTATACGTAAGCAACCAGGGAACTAGCCTCTTGTCGATTACCCTGGCGCTGTTGGAGTCCGTAAATTCTGGCGGGTCTCATGAATATATAATTCAGATCACTTGTTAAGAGGCCCTCGGCGCAATTAGCGCCTCGTTTCTTGCTCGCTTCGCTCGCCAGAATTTACGGACTCCAACAGCGCCAGGGCCATCGACAAGAGGCTACCAGGGACCGACTTTCTATCGTCTCCGAGGGACTTGATAGGACTTTTAGATTTAGACGACGAGAGCGTGGACTGGGCAGCACCGCGTGTGAGGCGCACAATCCCGCCAGTGTAGTTATCGCTGCTCTAGTCATCGCCATCTAATTGGCTGTAGAAAAAAAAATCACGTCATACCTCATTAGGTTTTGTCCCCTGACGCCTATTAACTTGTTGTAATAAGGGGATATAGCGCACGCAGGGGACTTACGTGAATGTAGTACGGCCTGCCTTCGCCATGCATGCCAGCTGATCGCTGCCGATCGTGACGTCACGAAAGTGGGCGGAAACAGCAGCCGAATCTTAGAGCCGAACTGCGATTGGTATTACTTCGGCACATGCATGTATGCGATAATCGGCATTGTTCGGGCATTCGGAACATGCCATCTGCGTAAGAGCCGTATATTCTGTTGGTGTCAATATAATATAGGCAGCTATATATAGCACCGTCCGCCAGCGCGTACGTATTTTGAACGCCCTCTAGAATATACGGGGAACGTACGTCTTTAAGGCACTGGGCCGTGCCCGGCAGCGACTTTGCGTTTTACACCCTGGCCTGGACCTTTTCCCAATAAATTTCAAGGAACCGACTGGGAAAAGTCTATCCATGACAAGATATTGCGCGCGCACGTAGCTCTTCTGCAATGCTCAACGTACGTCCTATATGTCCAGTGTCGCGGTACGCGGTACATGTACTTTCGTATCGAGACGTACGAGTGAGAAAAACAACGAATAACAACAGAAGGAAATAGAGAAAAACAATAAATAATTAAAGAACAGAGAGGAAACAAAGAATGTCATAAGCAGAGAGAAAACAAAAACTAACTTGAAAGAAAGAGAGAAATTAGAGAAGGAATTAATCAAAGTAAGGAAAGAGAGAAACCAAATAATATTATGGTTTTTGTGGTTTAATTCCGCCTTCTTCAGGGTTTCAATTTTTGACGTGTAGCCTACTTTCAAACCATTTGCTGATTCGGACCCCCCTAACACACGTGTACACATATCGACACATACACAGACTACACTCGACATAATATGTGTAATGGTAATGTAATACATAAACTGTGATTTAAATATTGCACTCGTACCATTTTCTATTATTGTGGGATCACGTCTTTCATTTTTAAATTCATGTCATTTGTTTCTAAGACCTAATTTCTCTAATTCTCTTGACCCCTCTCCCTTCATATTTGTTTTCTAAGACCTCCCCCTCATCTCTCTTCATATTTGTTTTCTAAGACCCATTTCTCCCCGCCCCCATCTCTATTCATATTTGTTTTCTAAGACCTCTCTCTCTCGACCCACTCTCTCTCTCGTATGTATTTCTCAGACCCCTCTTTCTTTCTCTCTCATTAACCCCTCTTCATATTTGTTTCTAAGGCCTCTCTCTCTCTCTTCATATTTGTTTCTAAGACCCCCCTCTCTTTCTCATTTCTTGATATTTGTTTCTAAGACCTCTCTCTCTCTAGCTCTCAATTCATGATATTTGTTCATCATCCTCGATGAATTCCATCGTGCAGCAAGCTTCTTAACTTGTTGTTCTGAACTTGAAATCCTATATCTTCTCCCTTAATCTTCAGTATTGCAGCTGCGTACGGTGTGTATAAATGCTGCATCGACGTAGGTCTGTGCATGTACGATTCGATTTGGAACTGGCGCGCCCGATCGAGGAGCGTAGACTAGACTCATTCAAGCAGTTTCATTGCTATTTACCGGGAAAATGTCCAGGCCAGGGTGTAAAACGCAAAGGGCAGCGGTGCCTTAAAAGGACATCGCAGTGCCTTATAAGGACGTCACACGTTGCAGTCCACTATGTCGACGTGCAAATCCAGAAGTCCCTATTATATGAGGATAAATGCACTACGCGCTTTGCCTTTGACTTGGTTTCGGATTGGAACCGGGACCTCGATCCCGCTGATTACGTACGAGACCACTGCATGGTAGGCCTACATGCTCTAACCACTGAGTCATCGCGCCTCCTCTTTCTTTCTTTCTTAAAGATAAAGACCAGTTCTGGTCATGCGATTGCATTGTGAAAGAAACGTTGTGGAATCGATCAGAAAAGGTTGATCATCTAGCATATAAGTATTGGTGTGTACTGCAAGGTTCTGGAATCATCAAAATGATAAGAAATTTGGCCCAGTCTTGGTAAAGTTACAAGCACTGTACACAGAAAGATGTATATGGGACTACACGACCACGTGCGCGATATCTATTTGGTCCCAATAGATATAATAATGTACCAAATATATCAATTAGTAGGCGGTTTCCCGGCAAAATTTGTATCATCACGTATTAGTCAAAACATATTCTTTCACATGATTGGTAATGAGAGCTTCCATTTCATTTTTTGAGAGAGGGGCGTTTCCAAAACTGGTCTTTACCTTTAAATTCTTTCTTTCTCTTTTTCTATTTTTTCCCTTTTTTATAATTGAATTGAATTGAATTGATATCTTTATGTATACACGGTTAAAAAAGCCCAAACAGTTACAAGGCTGACAATGTAAATACATCAAATAAACATATAATTTGTGATTTAAAAAAATGACAATGGTACATCAAGTGACATATTTAAAACAAACAAGAAATAACAGGATCAAGATAAATATTTTAAAAATAACAATAGAAAAGTACTGCCGGAAAAGAATATGTATATGAATAAAAAGAATCATGAGTGGCTGAACAAGAGTACTGCCGCTGTATGATATACTACAAATCAAGTTGGTAATAAGAAGTGTTACTATAGTTCAAATAAACTGCCGGAATGTGGCTGGTCAAGATAGCCTACTGCAAATATTCAAAATCAAAATCAAAAATAAGAATTGTTATAAGTTCAAGTAATATATTATATGATTACTATAAAAGAATTATGTATATATATATATATATATATATATTACATGATTAAGGATATGATTAATAACAAAAAGTCAGTAAAAGAACACTTGAAAGTGAAGTAAAATAACAATTAAGTACAAAAGATAAAACACTATTTAGTAATCATTGTCAGATAAAATGAAATGAAGCTATATTATTATATTATATGGAAATTAAAAAAAATATATATCGGAGCAGATGCCGTATGCATATGCATACACAACAATATAAATTCAAACAACACAAAAATGGACACACCAAAAATTAGAAGGAAACATTCTAAAGTTCATAGACATATTTCTTTCATTCATTTTCTGTCTTACTTTCTTTCTTCCTCTCTCTCTCTCTCTCTCTCTCTCTCTCTCTCTCTCTCTTTTCCTTCCTTCCTTTCTTTCTTTCTTTCCTTTCCCCCCTTCTTTCTTGCTTTCTAAACTCTACAAGGAGAGAGTTAATTTAGAGCATATCAGAGATAGCTGTACGTACGTACGTAGCACTGAACTCTACACTACGTGTAGACTAGACTGTACTGTACGCGCGCGTACTGTACGTCATAGGGTGCGTTTATCATGCAATGTTTTGCCTAGAATCAGCGTTTTCAAACGTCTTTCAGGCAAATTTTTAAGGTGATAAACGCAAGGCCTTTTTCAAACGTCTTTAGATATGGGTATTTGAAACGCCGAAAAAAGTGCATTTTGAATGTGACATAGAGAGAATCACGTATCTGAGAGATGATAAACGCAAAGCGGTTTTGAACCACACGTACAAATCGGACCTTCCCAGGCTAATCTGCTTCCCGGGTCAAACGGCGCAAAGCAGCTGCACAGAGACAGGCCTTTATTTCGAATCGTGAATAGTCGATAAACGCGACATCCCGCAAAACACGTTCGTATAGTGGGCCGGTTCGATATGTACATATAGAAACGCTGATTATGAGTGGCAAGACACGATAAACGCACCCATACGTACGTACGTACGTACACGTAAAATGTGCGCGCGCGCATGGCATATCGGATCATCCTCTCTGTACGTCTCAACTCAGCTTAAGGAGGAGAAGAACGATCTTGAACCTGAATTCGGATTTCGCGACTGAAAAAAATTGAGGTAAACAATATACCGGTAAATAAATCTTCTGGATCCCAATAATTATAATTCACCGATCGTTTGAATGCGAGAGTTTCCTGTCTGTCTGTGTGATTCACCATTCCACGCATCACATCTCTACAACCCCGGTCCACAGCATAGCCATGCCCATAGTATAGCATGGCCATAGCTAGACCGAAAATTTCTGTCTCTTTCGTTCGTTAACCTCTGATTTGGGTAGGGTCGGCTCCTCTCTTTAGGAGCCGACCCTACCCAAATCAGAGGCTAACGAACGAAAGAGACAGAATTTTCGGTCTAGGCCATAACCTATACTTTATGGCGGTAGGGCCTATATAGTTCAGAAACGTATCCAAAATTATTGCGTTGCCATTTTCCTGCAATAAATAGATAGACCTATTAATTATGATTGATATAGTTTTTCCGCATAACATAAGCAATGAGTATGACAATGTGTAGGCGTGGTACAAAAACATTTGCACAAAAAATCTTTGATTTAACACTAACAGTGTAGACTCTAACATAGATGGGGTTGTTGCAATGACGAACATCGTCATTGCCTTGTTTTCGTTCACATTCTGCCCCATTAATATTCTTCTTTTCCTCCTTGCTTTCCTTGTTAGGAAATCGCATTCGTTTTGCACGTAGTGCTTGTTATTCCTGGTTAGGTACTTTCCTCATGTCCTTTTCCTTTCAAATTTCGTAGGCATCATCTCTAGCATCTCATCCAGGTCACTAAATTCTTCGATTTTTGAAATCACTCATGCATAACCGTCCAGGCCCCATTTTGTCCATTTCTGGTCCATTTTAAGGCCTTTCTTTCTTCCTATCTCCACCATCCTAGATCCTACAAACTTCTAACAAATTCCTCTAGATAGTCTAAGAGATGTTCTTTCATCTGCGACGTATAACCTGACCTTCGAAATGCCGTCTTCGTACTCGAAAATTCAAATCTGAAACAGACTCTCTCAAATTCTTGAAAAATTGACCCCTAAAAATCTAAAACTGCCATTACTTTCTCATATAACTTCCGTTTTTTTTTTAAATCTCACAGTATCTTTATCTCATAATTGCACATAGCCATGCCAAATTTCATGCTTCAATGGCTATGCAAAAAATAAATAGCGCCCTCTAAAGTTCTGGGAATTGGCTTTCTTTCTGTGGCCGTACAGTGTATCTCTATTGTGTCTTGCAAACCCGAACCCTTTTTTTGATTTAGATACTTGAAGTTATGCCCTTTCCAGCCATATACAAAATTATATACCCTAATTAGGGTGTCTGATCGCGCACCCGATGTTGTGTGCTAAAATCCTTCCCATAGAGATTGCACGCAGCCCTATGCAGTCTATGTGCATTACGCGATCATGCAAAATTGGTCAAAGTTTTTTTTTTTTTTTTGAAGTTCAAACCTTTATTCTTTGTGATCCTGAAGGTGATACTCAATAAATGAGGTGTCATATGAAAGAGCAGATTAATTCCAATATTTCCAGAGGGGTGTTATCTCGAAATTCTAAAAATATCTTGGTCAAAACAGCTATTTAAACATTGTTTCCTGGCTAACTCCGAAATTTGCCACTTATGAGATATGACGCCCCTGGCGATAAGTAGTCCCAGTCGTAAGGAAAATATCCCTACGCTTATTTTTTCGCTAGCCCCCAGGGATCACAAACAATTACAGTTTGAAAATACCCTTCCCCACATTTTTTGGATCAGCTAAGTAGGGAGGCGTGAGCTCTGCGCCGGCCGAACCCATTGTGATAGCGCGTAAAATCTGCACATGAATATGCATCGGGCTGCGTGTCTACAACCCGGAAGTGGGTGCCCATTGAAGACAATGGATTGCCGATCGTGCATCATTTAAGCAACACGCGTACGCTTGCACGCGTATGTGTACGCTTGCATATTGCGCAATTCAGCTGTTGTGCTAAATTTAGCAAAACAACATAACTCTGCGTGTACGTCTTTTTCGTCGATTCTTACAAAAATGGATGAATATAGTAGGGAATTGAAGGGGCTGTAACTTTTGATAGAAACATCGGTGAGTCTTGAAATTTGAAATGTATTATTCTGAGTGAATAATTTTTTCAATTATCCAACCAAAATGGTGAAAAACGATCCAAAAGGGAAAATTGAAAAATCGTTCAGACACCCTACCCTAATGTTGACCAAATTTGAGAAAATTGCCCTCCAAATTCGCCATTTTCAAGAAAATTCAGAAATAACTTCAACTTGCTCTAAAATGGTGATCTTTATACCTACATCAATGAAACTTGGCAGACATATGTATCCATATACGTGACAACTGTCTGCCAAGTTTAGTAAAATTCGATGACGTCAGCGCAAAGTTATCGCCAAAAATGATGAATTCACTATGCATTACGTAACAGCGCGTGTAATGCATGCAGTACATTGCGCGCAGATGACAATGGGGTGAAACTGACCGCAATAAACTGCCCTTTCGAATGATACCAAATATGGTATATGTTCACACAGAAAATTGTGAGTAAATTGCATTTGAACTAGGGTCACTAGACGAATTCTGCCGAGTTTCCGCCCGATTATAACATGTATCGGCTATGATGTCATTTTTTCAGACAGCTTTTCGCCCCCTAAACGTTCTTTTTTTTCGTTGAAAATTTGCATTGACATTCCGAGTTGCAATACGCAGGGCACCTCGAGCCGGATTTTTGAAATTGGTCAAGGGGGCCATTTAAGACGCCATTTTGTCCTATAAATCTATTTTACATCATGTGTTTCGATAGGATTATCATAGAAAAAAAGAGAGTGGTTTACAATAACAACCATGAAATTCTCTTTCCAATGATACCAAATACGGCCCATAAAGAGACATAAAGAGAGAAAAAAACAAACACTTTAAGTCCGGTCATAATACAGATCCTGTACGTTTTCCGCCCATGCATTACACGCATCGTCTATGGGGCAAATCGGGTTCACGCTTTTGGACCCCAGAACGGCACTATTTTGTCTGTTTCTTTTGCCCTACCTATCTCCACTATCACAGAAGCTACAGACTTCTCACAAATTGCTCTGGACAGTCCGAGAGAAGCTCTTTCGTTTGACATGTAGAAACATGGCGTCATTGCACACATATCGTTGTGACACGATTGCATTTCTAGTTCATATTTATACTTGTGACATTGTGATTGTAATGATATAAATTGTAATGATAATTGTATAATCACTATGCTATAGTAGACTGATAATTGATATAAAATTATTGAATTTTGATATTGTGTGTTAATATTATTATCAAAACTATTAGCACGAGACAAAGATGGATATTTTTAGCCTTGAGCCTAGACAGAAATAACCGTCTGGTATGGGTCATTCTTTAATAAAACTGATATTTGTCAACATAGAGGCGGTCAGACTCAGAGGAGCCAGAGGTAATCTCAGCGGAACAAACGTCAATATCAGAGACTGAAGAAAATAGCTGTTTTCGCGTTGCCAATTTGAAACTTTATGACAATAGTGATTAGTGTAAAAAGGCACGCACGAAGGGAGTTCACTAAATTCAGCAAACTCTGTGCGTACGCCTTAGTACTAGACACTAAACTAATCACTATTATTGTAAAGTAAGTTAACTTATACTGTTTACAACTTTATATCACTCTTCATGCAGGGTTGTGGGTATGGGTGCCAATTGAGGCTAGGTGATATCAATATCGTATTTAATATTATCACCTATGGTAGCCCTTAAGGCTAGATAATATGGGGGTCCTATGTCTGCATGCCTAATATTTCATTTGAAATTAACAAGATTTTTCTATAGTATTCCCATAAAAGTTTTGTATGTTAGAATGGTGCAGCTACCCGTATGCGCAGAAATGGGCACTCAGGCCATAAGTCTAACGTTACGTCGTTAGACAGAAATAACTGTCTGGTATGGCGTATGCCAGGGGGTTTCTTTCATAAAACTGACATTTGCAACTTTCCCTTGACTTTTCCTTGACGCTCTCACAACATTGGGATTAACTAGCGATTTTTGCCACAATCCAGCGAAAGACGTAGTCTCAGCCTGTCAGGGCAGAGACGGCGGAGCCGGTGGGGTAGGGAGAGCACAGTGCCCTCTTACTTTTTCAAGTACCCCTAAAGTGCCCCTTTTTACATAGGAAAGGTGCTCCCTTTTACTTCAGATAAGCGCCCCTTTTTTATTGTATCCCCGGGCAGTATGCAGGTGGGGTACTTTGGATTCAGCAGCGTTACGCCACGTCCACCGCCACCGCCGTATCATATTCTTGTGTGCGCTCTAACTGCCACATTCCTTGACGGATTTCTTTCAAATTTTATATGGAGGTGTATCTTGGTATAATCTACACACCTATTGCTTTTGGTGATGCTGCCCTAGGTGTTCCGTCTTCTATAGGGTAAAAGGCCATATTTTTGTGGATAGATTGTGTGCGCTCTATAGGCCACATTTCTCGAGGGATTTTGTTCAAATTTTGAACGAAGGTGTATCTTGGTATAATCTAGAAGCCTATAGATTTTGGTGATACTGCCTCCAGTGTTCCGTCTTTTATAGGGTCAAAGGTCATATTTTGATAGATATCTTGTGTGCACTCTAGTGTGCGGTCTAACTGCGTCATTTCTTGACGGATTTCTTTCAAATTTTGTATGGAGGTGTATCTTGGTATAGTCTACACATCTATAACTTTTGGTGATGCTGCCCCCATTGTTTGTTTTCTATAGGGTAAAAGCCCATATTTTTGTGGATGGTTTGTGTGCGCTCTATAGGCCACATTTCTTAAGGGATTTTGTTCAAATTTTAAACAAAGGTGTATCTTGGTATGATCTACAAGCCTATAGATTTTGCTGATGCTGCCTCCAGTGTTTCGTCTTTTATGGGGTCAAAGGTAATATTTTGATAGATATTTTGTGTGCACTCTAGTGTGTGGTCTAACTGCATCATTTCTTAATAGATTTATTTCAAATTGAGTATGGAAGTGTATGTTGGTAAAATCTACGCACCTCTAGTTTTTGGTGATGCTGCCACGAGTGTCCCGTGTTTTATAGGGTCAACCGTCAAAGGTCATATTTTGGTGGGTGTCTAGTGTGCGCTCTGCAGGTCATACAGTATTTCATGATGGATTTCTTTCAAATTTTGTATGGAGGTGTATCATGGTATAATCTACACATCTACAATTTTGGGCGATGCTGCCCTCATTGTTTCGTCTTTTATATGGTCAAAGGTCATATGTCTTTTATGCGCTCTAACTGCCACATTTCTTGACGGATTATTTCAAATGTTGTATGGAGGTGTGTCTTAGTACAATCTACACACATCTTAAGTGTTTGGTGATGCTGCCACCTGTGTTCCGTCTGTTATAGGGTCAAAGGTCGTATTTTGGTGGCTGTCTTTTGTGCGCTCTAACTGCCGCATTTCTTAAAAGATTTCTTTCAAATTTTCTACAGAGATGCATTATACTCTAATCTACACACATATTGGTTTGGTGATGCTGCTCCTATCCTAGTCTTGACAATAGTCCAAGCCACTAGTGGCGATCTCTACACCATCCTTTTGTTTCAGGGAGGGGAGAGGGGATCTTTGTCCCTCCTTCGAACTTAAGGATGACACAAAAATGGCTGCCACTGCCGGGGGACACATTCGCATTGCGCGGCAATACAGATTGCGATATTTCTAGTTTTAAATAAGTGCCCGTTCCACATTCTTATAAGTGCCTCTTACCAACTCTGTTAAGTGCCCCTTTGCCTCTGATAATTGCCCCTGTTCAAATCTGAGAGGTGCCCATTTTACTTTAAGAAGTGCCCTTTTCTTTTGTTATAAGTACCCCTTCCTCGTCAGATAAGTGCCCCTTTTCATCTTTGATGGGTGCCCCTCACCTCTGATAAGTTCCCCCTTTAATTTTGACACGTGCCCCTTATTCTTTCTAATAAGTGCCCTTTTTCCTTCTGATAAATGCCCCTTTTTTTTAAATAAGAGCCACCTCCCCTTTTCATAAATGCCCCTTCTCACACCTCTGATAAATAACTCTATTCAAATCTCATAGGTGCCCCTTTCCCTTCGACAGTGCCAATTTTCATTTGTAATAAGTGCCCCTATTCATCTCAGGTGAGTGCCCCTTTTCAGGTACACAGAGTACCCCTTACCACCTCTGATAAGCGCCCATTCAGCTCTTATAATTGCCTCATTTCAAATCTGAGAGGTGTTCCATATATTTTGAGAATTGCCTCTTTTCCTTCTTATAAGTGCCCCTTTTCATCTCTGATACGTGCCCCTTTTATTTTGACACGTGCCCCCTTTTCCTTGCTAATTAGTGCCATTTTCCTTCTGATAATTGCCCCTTCTCCTTTGTAATAAGTGCCCCTTTTCCGATCTCATAAGTGCCTTTTTTCATAGATCTCTGGTGAGTGCCCCTTATCAGGTGCGAGAAGTGCCCCATTTTCACCTCTGATAATTCCCCTTTTTACTTTGACACATGCTCCTTTTCTTTTCTAATAAGTGTTATTTTTCATTTGGATATGTGCCCCTTTTTCCTTTCACCATAAAATATGCTCATAATTAAAGCAACTAAGAGCAACTTTTTAATCAATTTCACCCAAAGCTCGCTTGCTCGCACTTAGAGTTGATATAATGATGTTTCTTTTTAAATATCTTTTCAGTCTTTCATGATTAGATTGTGCTTAAAACCCCATCAGGGTTTTTTTCCCCTCTTTATAAGATGTATTCTTTTCGCACTGCGACCTCCCAAATTTTAAAATTTTTGCTTGTTCGCCTCGCTTGCTAGCAAATAAATATTCAGACCATCACACCCAACCGCAAAGTATGATGCTTTAATAAGCAGTATCATGGACCATGTAAAGAGACAAACAACCATTGAAATCATCCTTGATAATGTAATGACAATGTAGGGGTATTTACCAATGTCTAAAAACGGCATATTTTCACTTTGAGGTTTCCCTTTGTAGGTACCCCATTTTTCAGAAAGTGCCCCTTTTTGTTGTTGACCCCCCACTTTGAAAGAGTGACTGAAAGACGCTCCGCTGCCCCTGTCTCATACAACCATTGAAATCAGAGACTGAAGCTTTTGGCGTAGGCTAAGTCTATGGTTTTTTCAGAGACAAGTTATATTTACAGAAAGCTGAATCCTGACAATATACCGGTAAGCAGAAGGTAAAGGAACGAAGTCTGCAACAACAATCTACTTTGTCAGATGTCAAATTTATTGAAATGGCTGGGAATTATTTCTACACACAGCATGCTGAATTCAGACTGTATTCAAGAATACACCCCTTCACGGTTAAGGCTTTAATTTGCGAGTAAATATTGCGCCATCAATCAAGAGAAATTCAGACGCGCATGTATTGTTGCGTCACTGCCTGCGCTGCGCTCACATCATATCGACACATGCGCTTTGCATGCTGCATAAAATAAAAATGGCGCCCATGTCTGCGCATGCGCACTCTTGTCATCGTGAAAGGGTGTATTTACAAAAAAGTTTTACAACAGGAATATTTCATGACCTCGTTGTGGGAAAGTTTCAAAGTATCCCAGAAACATTTGTCTTTTGTTTCAGTGAAGGGATTTTAATGGTCATAATAAGTTTTCATTAGTGTTTGCACATATGTCACACATATCCCTTTTCACAGCCACCTATGTGTAGTCATTGACCAATCAGTGCCAATGGCCTCCCATCTTGAATTTGATTTTTACAACAATTTCATGTCTCTCCCTAGAATGATGGATACAATAATAAGAATACAATTAAACCCAGTTTGTTAGCATATTCTTTTTTTCTTCTTTTTTCTGTTTAAATCTGATATTTTTATCACAATTTGTGCTCAGATATAATTCAGTTAAGCTTAGGATTTTAGTAAAAGAAACCTACAATACATGTACAGTGATTAGTGATTCTTTAGACTGACAAGATCATTAAGTTAGTGATGCAAGTTGGGCCTTGACCAGAATACATGTAAGACAGCCAAGTTAGAATCAACTCTGCTGGTATGAAAAAGCCTTATAAAGGTACAGTATGTACTTGTGTGGCCAAGAACAGGGGGCTGTATCGCGTTATTTGAGTTCCATTGCCATGTCAAGGAAAGAAGAAGAAATCATGTCTTCTTTGTGACTAGGCCAATAGGTCTACTTTCCATGTTTAGTTGTTTACAATATATACGTGTAGATGAGGTCTTATTTGCGGTCATAAATAGCAAAATGAAGGGGGAAATGTGCATTTCTGCAGGAGAACACTATATAGGTACATGTATAGTTAAACAGTTGAATACGTGTTTTGCCACCTACAGTGTCCTATATGGCATTAAAAGATAAGTTCAGTATAAATATTGTCTTTGACCTATTAGTAAACATACTTTCACCAAATCCATGACCTTCACCAAAAGACCCCCAAAAATGTGTATACTAGTTTTAGATTTCTGAATCATCAAAATGACGAGAAGTTGACTCAATATAGCTGAAAGAAATTAGTATATGGGACTACACACACATTTACATACATAATACAAATTAGAAAACTCACAAATTATTTCTCACTCTTACCAGAACTGAATCTTCTCTTTGAATATGCCAACTTTTTCATAAACTTGATGCTGAAGACTTTCTTGTCACTTCTAAAGTAATATACAGGAAATTAATGAAAGGCCAGCTGAAAAAGTAATGATGGTTTCTGGTTGAGTGCATTGCCTCGAGAGCCCATCTGGCCCCATAAAAAGTCAAGACTGTGATGATGCGTACACTAGATGATTTTGTATAGTTCAAATTCAATTGCAGTTGTGTACAATATTGAAATGGGATGAAATATAATTGATGTAATGTAGGAGTAATATAATGAAATTGAATCATTTGTTACAGAATCTTGGATCAGATCTCTGGTATACCACATGGTTGGGCAGGCTCACATTGGTCAGAAATGAAAAGCTTTGCTTAAATTCTACATTTTTGATCCAACCACAATTATGTTGATATATATATTAGATTTGCAAAGAAGGATAAACGACTTTCAAGAGATACAGTATTATAGTAATAATGACTGCTATGAGAGGCATAGTTGTTTTTATTGCTCAAGGGGAGGTTACATCGTGCTATCACCCCTCGGCGTGATAGCACAATGTAACCTCCCCGAGAGCCAAAAAACAACTATGCCTCGAATATTAAAGCAGTCATTATAACTTTTATATACTGAAAACAGGGTCATAGAATACAATTTTGTTATTATTATTATTATTATTATTATTATTTATTTGACCGTTCATAAAAAAGCACAAATACAATACATCATGGCAAGAGACAAGTACATAATAAGAATGATCAAACACATGCAAAGAGATATGGGAGCAGCAAGTGGGTCAGGGTGCACAAAAGTGAAGTTCAACACTGTTGCCCGGAGGCATGTACCCCCACACATGCTACTCCCAGTACATAATTAAAAATTCTTTACATAGAATATTGCACAAGATAAAGAGGGGGAAATAAAGATGAAAATTACTATAAAAAAATAAGATGGATTAAAAATTGAATATCGGAAAGTTGATTTAAAAGTGAATTTAAAAAAGTGCTACAATGTACAAAAGATTTATACGACTTTTTTGTGCGACTTACTGGTCAATCATGGTAATCAAGTTTGTTTACGCTATCGAAGTCTGTGTTGATAAACCTGCACTGTAGCTTAGTTGGCCATTGAGATTGCACGCATATATCCTATGCAGTCTACGCACATTCAACACATTCAAAATCAAGATTCAAAGATTCAAACCTTCATTGCTTGTGATCCTGAAGGTGATACTCAAAAAATGAGGTGTCATATGAAAGAGCAGGTTTATCTCTATATTTCCAAAGGGGTGTCATCTCGTCATTACATGTAGATCTAGGCCTAGCTACAATCGGGATCGGCGGTCATCTGCGCTGTGTTTGTAGCAACCAAATTAATCGCACAAAAAATGTATGGAATGCCGCGCAAACTAAGTAGTAAGTTAATTAACACGTAAACCAATGGGGATCGCAGGAGGATGAGGGTACAAATTAATGGATATTCCCTGTGAGCGGGCTACGAGGGCACAAATTGATGGATATTTCCTGTGAGTGGGGCATGGCTTAAAATCACGACTCCAATTTCGACCAATCAGATGGCTAGATTTCTAAAGTGAGGTATATAAAACACCTTATTGTATTCCCCCAGCAGTATGCCGGAGGATACTTTGGATTCAGCAGCATTACGCCGCTCTAACTGCCACATTCCTTGACAGATTTCTTTCAAATTTTTTATGGAGGTGTGTCTTAGTAAAATCTACACATCTTTAGTGTCTGGTGATGCTGCCACCTGTGTTCCGTCTGTTTAGGGTCAAAGGTCATATTTTGATGGTTGTCTTTTGTGAGCTCTATAACTGCCACATTTCTAGACAGATTTCTTTCAAATTTTGTATGGAGGTGTGTCGTGGTAAAATCTACACACCTACCGTATTGTTTTTTGCGATGCTGCCCCCAGTATTCAATCTTTTATAGGGTCAGGTCATATTTTGGTGGAAATGTGTGTGCTCTGCAGGCCACATTTCTTGACACATTTCTTTCAAATTTTCTATACAGATGCATTATACTCTAATCTACAAACATATTGTTTTGGTGATGCTGCTCCTACTGTAGTCTTGGCAATAGTCCGAGCCACTAGTTGTGATCTCTACGTCATCCTTTTGTTCCAGGGAGAGGAGAGGAGATCTTTGTCCCTCCTTTGAACATAAGGATGACACAAAAATGGCTGCCAGTGCGGGGGATACATTCGCATTGCACTGCAATACAGATTGCAATATTTCTAGTTTACATGTTCTTCTTGTTGAGTTCGTTATGCAAACTTATTTATTATTTTTCATTATTTTCTTACAGCTCTCTGTAGGATCAGATCTTGATTGGCTCTTAAACATGTGAGTTTATATCACGAGGTGGAAGAAACTTTGGACCCTCTTACACTTAGCCACTCCTAGCTTCAAGGCCAAACTAGTAATTCAATGCCACTGCTACAGGCATCATCTGTAACATTACCAGATAGAGCATGACCGGATATTTCATTCCTAAGATGGGGCGAAAATATCAGGGCGGGTTCCTGTCTGTACTCATTCCTCTAGCACTGATGAGCGTGGTGGTATTCAATGCAGATGAATTCAGAAGAGCAGGGAGAAATATCTATTTGTACTACCACCCTCACCGTAGCTCTGCAGTGCAATCAAATTCTGTCTATGGAAGTAATGATAAACCTGTTGCCCATGTAAAGAGACTCCTAGCCAAGGAAGAGATAACGGACACTGCTAAGTATTCATTACAGGATATGAACACTGCTATCAATGGGGTAACTTATAATGAAAATCGAGTGCTCTATAAATTTTATAAAGCAACGCAGGACCCTTCGTACGATTGCGTGATTAGAATTCTCAAGTACCGCAGACCAAAGGCTGAAGAAGTTTACTTGAATAACGATGCATGGATGAGGTCTAAATGTGAAGGTATGCCATGCAGTGTAGAAGCGAGATACAGTCTGAATTTGAAGGATTTCTGGGATTCAGATGTCGTCATTATAATGCCAGGGCCTTTGGGAAATTTTGAGTGGAAATATCTCCTTAGGGCAAGGCCCCCAGGACAACTGTGGGCACTGTACTCAAGAGAGAGTCCTGTTCATGAGCCACAGTTCACTCCACCGTCGGCTCTGTTCAAAGGTAACCCTTACAACCTCAGCATGACGTACCGATCAGGGTCGGATATCGACTTGTCCTATGGGCATTTTGTGCGAGATAGTCCTAGCAACATGAAAGGGGGAACAAAGTCAAGGCTGATGATGTGGATGGCATCACGATGCGAACCGTTAGGATGGGAGAGAACTAAGTTTGTCCATGCTTTGCAGAAGCATCTGGATGTGCACATTTATGGAAAGTGTGGAACATTTGAGTGTCCAAAGCACGACTGGGACAGCTGCCTGATAGAGATGCAGAAATACAAGTTCTATCTTTCGCTTGAGAACAGTGAATGCTTTGAGTACATCACTGAAAAGTTCTGGAACAATGCATTTGCCACAGGCATGGTTCCCATTGTCTTTGGGGCAAGGAAGGAAGATTACGTAAGGACAGCACCACCAAATTCCTTTATTCATCTCAACGACTTCAGCACAATGGAAGAATTTGTGGACTACATTAATTTATTGGATCGGAATGAGACTCTGTATAATAAATATTTTGAGTGGAGGAAGTTAGGAAGGACTTACATGGGTACAGGGTTCAGAACTGCATTGAGTCCTCCGAATCTCTGTAACTTGACCAAAAAGCTGGTGGAGATTACGTTGTACCCAGAGAATTCATGGAGAGGGAGGACTCCAGATTTTGGAAAATGGTGGAATCCCACATGTGAGCACCAGACAGAATTATTAGGTGTGAATATATAGATTGAGATGAAGGTACTGTACAATGTAGAAAGTTTTGTTGAGAAAGAAATCAAGCGAAACTTAAGAGTGGAAGTGAAGACGAAACAGGTATCCTCCCCGAGGCACCATTCATAGAAACCATTTTCAAATACCGGTAGTCATGTGTTGGTTTGTTCATAAAAATGAAAGATCACTGAGAGTAGAATATAATTAAACAACTCTGTGTATGATAACAGCCCAAAAGAACAGATTGTATGCTTCTACTAGTTTATATGGTGTCAAATTGGCAAATGATTAAAAAGTAGACTAATATTTACATATTGTGAGAAGGAAACCATTCTCACCTCTTGGGGAGAATAATATGAAATTATAAGACAATGCAGTTTCATTCGTAAAAGTTTGTGGACATCCCATCACAACACATTTCACGTGTATCTCATATTTATCAAATGGACTGAGATGTTGGCGAAGTCTGACTTTTATTACAGTTTCGTGAGATACTGCCCTTGTCTGCAGTCTCATTTATTAAGCAGCAGACAAACAGAAAGTATTTACGGCCTTGAACATCTCTTGCAAGGAACGTACTGTTTATCCTCTTATTTTGCAGGATTATTTCTTTCGAAACAAGGGGTTGTGTCCTTTGATTTATTAATGCTGCATTGTTCTAAATTTTCTGCAATGAAATTAAAATTGGGGTTTAACTTTAAATTCAATATTTTGGGGCTTTGGAAGTTGTCAAAATTATTTTGTTTTCTTTTCTGTCAAGCTCTGTCAAGTTCTGAAAAATTCTGAAATAGATGCAATTTAATGCTAAACTTACGTTTACTTTGTACACTTGTACATGTAGTACATAGTTAAATCACTGTAAAGACAAACCTAAATTCTATGGCTGTATGTAAATTTTGATGATGTCTTTTGTTATTTTGTCAAGATGTCTTATTGTTGATATGCTAGATAGGTATTCCATGTAGCATCGAGATACATGTACTTCCTGTACATGTCTTTTGCAGAGAATGTGTTTAATATCGGAACTACACACACATTCTGCTTCTCAACATTCAGATTCAATCACTGCAAGCCAGGTACCCGTAAGTGCAGTAAATGTTTCAATACTCATATACGATATATTTGTTAGCCCAAGTTCATTTAACTGCACAGAGAATGTTGTAAAGCAATTATAGGCTTACATTGTATATAAGAGAAGGCGCAGTTGGCACCAGATAAATCTGATACATACATGTAGAATCTGTAAAGGTTACTTCTTTTATGGTGGACTTAAATGAGAAAAAAGGGAAAAGTTCCAAAAAAATTATTATCATTGTTCAAAATAAACAATTTTACTTTGTATGTCTAGTTGAAGAGAGCGCATGCGCACATAGACATTCTTCGCAGCTAAGGCTTATGAAAAGTTAATTTTTCCTTCAAGTTTTTTTTCTTCTCTCCCTTTGTTTTTGTCATGTATTTATGTTGCAAATGCCTCATAGCAAACATGAAACATGTACATACATGTACAGTGTATATGAATTTTGAGACATGTTTGACTTGGGTGTTTGTCATAGTGCTGTCAAAGTAATGTTTGAACTTTCTCCTAAACCATAGCTACGTGTACATGTACATGTAGACTCGAGAGATAGTTACACCAGCGGAAGTTGTTGCTCATTGGTCAGTCATGGAGCCTGAAATAATTCCTCCTTTTGAGATTAATACGATTTATGGGGTGTCAAATTCTTGAATAAAATGCTCTAAGTTCTGTAGTCAAAAAGATGAATCACTTAAAAGCAGAGTGTATGTTGGAGCTAAAGGCCTGGTCACAATGAACCCACAAAGCCTTTGTGCCACGACACGACAGAAAATTTGGGCAAATTGGGGGTCATGGGGGGTCGTCACAAGACAGTCCTACGAAATTTTGAGCATCGTGGCATCGACTTGCTGTCGTGAGGCAAAATTGGACATGCAACTTTTTTGTTCAACAATTTTTTAATTTTGGTGGTATCTATGTCTTGTGGTTAACGTGAGTCTGTCCTACGACAGCCTTGTGACGGTTGTGCAATAAATATGCTGTCGTGGATACCAGAAGAATTTTTTTAGTCGAACAATCTTAGTCAAACAATTTGTCCTACGACTGTCGCAAGACTTTCCTAGACCGTCTCACGAATATTATATTTTGTAAGGGGCTCGCACAACATTGCAAGTCTGTCGTGCGTAGTCTTTCATCACATTTTCGTTCTTTGAGGGGTACATGTATATAGCTTGGGCGCATCAGCCACTGTTGCCACCTTTCTCTTGTTGGTTTTCTTCTTTGGAGGCATCCCGGATACGAGCTTGGATTAAAATTTGGGCAGAACTGTTTCCACTGAAAAATTTTGAGAGCAAATGGCAGGCGACAGACCAAGCCTCATTATAAAGTCAGGAAACGGATGCGCGAGTGTCCCACGTGCATCCCACGAGTGAACCACGACCTGATCACATGAGAACCAACCCCGACAATACCTGACAACTCATGATGGTCCCACTACTGTCACACAACTGACTTGCGACACACCCACGACATAACCACGACATGTCTTTTTTTCTGACACGTCCCCATCGCCAAACCATCTATAATATGTTATAGCCCTTGTGACCACTCGAAATAGATTTTGGGCATGTTGTAAGATCTGGCCAAGACAAATATTTTATGGGTCTACCACAACAAATTTCGTACGATCCGTTGTGACCGGGGCTTTAGGGAACTACATGTATTATGAGTTCCATGATTTAACCTAGATGGCCGCGCTCACGTAACCGATGTCACGTACCATGTATGTCCATACCACCCCCCCCCCCTCCCCTGCCCCAATTTCTCTCCTAGTTGATGGTTTCTTAATTCTGTTTAAATAAATTGGACACTAACACATTATTGATAATGTTGAAGGGAGACTGAATTATATGCCACATTGGTCAAGTAAAAATAAGTATTACAAGAATATTTTTAGTCAGTTAACGTGTTTATGTATCATTTTAAGCATTTTTTTATTCAGCTCAAACTAACAGTATTATTAATGATTAATGTTTGATTTCCCAAATACTGCCACTGTGTTATGACGTAGTAAATAAATACATTTACCTCAGTTTCAGTACAGTGTCAGTGGCATAGTATATCGGAGAAGAAAATTCAAAATAAATTTGGAAGAGGAAATATGGGAAATAAAAGTTATTTTGATCTTCTTTATGAAAAACTTGCCATTGATCAAGATAATGTAATTACCTTTTGTTACACTAATCACTAAAATACTTTTAAGTATTTTTGCCTTGACATGGCTGACAAGGGTTAAACTTAGGAGACACCACTACCATCCTGTGGTATTACCCCTTTTGTAATATTGATTTCTAAATCTACATTGCATTTTGTAATGTTTTGGTGCATTTCATGAAGCTATGTTGACCACAATCAAGATATGAGGTCTGATGTAAATGAAAATGTAAGTCATATGAAACATTCAAATTTTCACTTGCTTTTTGTCTGCTCAAAAAGAAAATGTATGTGTGCTAATTTTGTTGTTTTGCTCAAAGCAGTTTGACTGTCATTTATCACTGTGTTCACTGATATTTTTTTCTACAAGCCAACTCGCAGGCAGCAAAAAAAGCTTGACAGAAACTTATTTGATCAACGGGTAGAATAGTCTTCGTTTTTCTTCCAATCTGGATAAAAATACACACTTGCAATCAAGATTGTGTAGTTATTGTGTATTCAAATTATTTATGGATTCAAGTCATTATTTTGAATATTGCCCTCGTTTGAATTTGTTTCACTTCATTGTTATTTATTCCTATCCAAACAAACCATCTTATGTTTAATAGCCAATTTTTATATCGCTACAATATCCACACTTGATAAATGAAAGAGTCAGCAAACCAAATGCTAATTTCAGTTAGAACTTGGTGCATAATTGCTTGAAATTACTCTGTTCTCTGTCATTTTGAAAAGATCCAGACTTGAATATGGTTATTGGTAAACCTGATACATTTTCATAGGCATTATCATTAGGCACAAGTTCTTCTACAGATTGTACACTAATGGTTGGAGATGTCTGTCAAAATGGTGATCTGACATTTGCTCTGGTGACAATTGCTTCAGGCTTTATTTCATTAAAGATATTTTGTTTGAAGATCATTCATCAGGAAAACTGAAGCTTACATTTCAGATTTTTTTTTCTGTTGTTGAATGAAAAAATTTAAAAAACTTTAATCTTTTAATGAAAATCCAGAAATGTTTATTGAAATATGCAGTACTTCCATTTGTCAGTATAGCGTTATGCATCTTCTTTGTAGTATAGTACGTCAATGTTTAATTTGTCTTGCTGAAATGTCTGAATATTTTTGTACTAAAACAAATAATTTTGAGGTTAAGATGGAGTTGCTAACAAAATAAAAATGTTCTTTATATATTGAAAACCTTATTTAATGTATTAAATGTGGATGTGTTTTCAGCATTGTCTCCATACACAGTAGATGATAGTCGTATGTGATATCTGATGAATGGAAAATCCATGAGAAAGAGACAGGAATGGGGAAGAAAGACATTGAGAGGGTGTGAAGAGGAAAGGGGAATGGAAGATAGTTTATAAGTGCTTTCAAAATAGGATTGCATTCACCTGCATACCGGTAAAGCTATTGAATTTCAGTACCCACATGCAGTTAATATACACTCATGTTCATTGTTGCTTGCCTGCTAGTTCTGACAAATTAAAATATTCTAGATTGGTTTAGACATTGCTATAAACATCCACTGTCTCCAAAGTATGCATGGAATGTACCTGGTAATCAGAATATAATATCGGGTCTACATATTTTTAAAGCTATATTGTCATTGATAGTACTGTAGGTAAATATATTTGAGGTCTATCTTTCATCTGAAAAGATTACGCTAGAGGACATAGCATCATGAACACGGGAGAGAAGGGGGAGGGGGGCTGAGGAATGAGAAAAAACAAGATAATGGCAGAGAAAGATAAGAGAGAGATACTTCCTATTCAATAGTTTCTCTTGAAAACTTAAGTTTTCTGGAGGTTTGTCTGACATAGCAACAAATAATGTATGCAAAGCAATTCCATCAATAGAGAGGGCATTATGCATAGTAAGTGAATTAAATGTGTAGTTGGTAACCAGGGGTTCAGGAGAGAAAAAAAAATGCATAAATTGAAATGCATTAGTTAAAGCCCTACTACACTACTTGTAGCTACTTGCTCCCTCTATATAGAAAACAATGCGTAAGCGGTGCCCGTTGGTCCCCCATGATCCTCTTTTTCTTATGTTAATTGAGAGCTGAGTTTATGAGATAACCACCTGTCAGTGACCAGCAGGGTGGTCTAATCCCTCCTGGCCAAACTAGTGCAGACGGGCTTTAATGGGTCTATTTATGCAAATGAAGAAATGAACATCCAGCAAAGTCTAAGGTTGCTACCTGTGTTATTAAAATATGCATATAACATAAATTTATTTTAAAGTGCCTTTTCATGAGATATAAAGGCACATGAAACATAAATACTTACAAGCAAACAAAGAAAGATAACAATATTTGTGTTACTCTGCAGGATTACAAAGCGGTTAAAAGAGCAATCATGACATAGCAACAATAGGTAGAATTTCTTTGATGTATTATTCCTATTTGCACAGTAGAGATTCTTTCTCCTTGTCTTGGACTCGAGGACAAGCACTTTCAATATCCGTACAGGAAAAAAATAGGCTGGGGCTGTATAGTATTTAGAAATTGAAATAATACCGCTTTTCAAACCAATAGGTGATGCATGAAGTATACATATTAAGGATTTGTGCGCAAACGCGAGCGGGTACCACTAATGTCGGGGCCAGCTTATACTCTTAAAAAAGACCCTTGTTTAGGGATGAGAAATCTATTGTCATATTTGAGAGAGTAAAATTGAAGCCAGTTGAGGTCAGTATCTTGGTGTGGTCTAGCGCCATCTTCCCCCTAAAACATTACAGTAGAGCATAAAATCACATGTAGGCACATGAGAGTGTAAAAGTGAGAGAGGAGAGATGAATGTAGACAAAAAAGTGCGAGAGAGAGGGGGAGGGAGGGGAGATAAACATGAGAAAGAGTAAGAGGGCAAAAGGAAAGAGACAGAGAAAGAAAGATGAAGGATTTAAAAGAGAAAGAACAAAATCGTCTGAGTGAACCTCAAAGTACTTGCCTGCTCTCAAACATCTTTACCATTACAGTGAAAATTCACAGAAGCACGTTTTAGTTTGTGAATATTTCTTTATTGTTCTTGGTTTTATTCCCAGTTCGTTTATCACAATCATTTGACTACAAGTAAAATAAAGACATCCTTTACAATCATGATGTGTTTTCATATCAATTAGAGACTCATCATGTACACTTGTATTACACAAACACACAAAATTAATTTCAGATATGTACAATTGTTTTCCCATTCTCTGTTTAATATGAACAAGTTCCAATTTCTAAAAATCTCTGCTACTCTAGCAAGAGTCATTCATGGCCATTCAATATATTATACACAATCATATACAAGTAAGGGTGTCCACAGATGTGAATGGAAATAATAGTATAACACTACATATTTCACCATTTCTTTCAATAAAGCACTGAAAATTAAATGCTTAATCCAAGGAAATATTTCATATCAGTTCATCATAAAAGAACCAAAGTTACTAATATATACAGGGGAAAAGAATTCACAAGGTATCAAAATAAGTCTTAAAATTAGACTGTTATGCCAACTGCCCTGTTTTCAAATTTTGAAAACAAATTCATAACATGTTATTTGTAATGCATTAAAGTTAAACAGTTCGAGAATGCCATGATTTGCATAGATTCCTGCAATTTCCTTTAGTAACAAAAAGAGAAAGGGGGTCGTAAGAGGGTGGTACAAGCCACAAAGAGAATGGATAGCTTTTACTATAATTAGATCAAAACTATTAATTCTAAGATGAATCACAAATTCACTGTAGTTCAGATACTATTCATAGACACTTTTCGATTGCTTTCGATCGTTCTGCATATCATGTTTCAACTGTCTCCATTTTAGCATAATCATGAAAATCATTGAAAACTATGCATATATATATACACATTCAATATTTTGAAGTTTGTGTACCAGTATGTGTATTCAAAGATATTCAAATTGTTTATTGTCTCAGAATTAGAGAGAAAAATATTTCAGAAAGTTTAGAAAAATAATTTTTTAATAAAGGAAAATATTAAATGTTGATTTCATTAAGAATATTAACTTGAAAGTCATACATGTAGGTATCCCTATAACTAAAGGAATATTTTCACAGAAATTCCATGAAATTTTCACTACAAAATAATCTTACTTTGGAGTTATTTCTCAACATCTTATTTATTAAACAAAACAAAGTAGTACCTTGTATGTCTTGTTCAGACATGAAATGGTAAGTAGGCTAGAGGCAAACTGCAACAAGAACCATCGTGGCAAAGACAATGGTCCAAGGGTGTCATTTCTGCATCTTCTAGCACACAGATAAATGAATTTTAAGCAAAGAGACTTTATTGCATGCAGATACTGGTTATTCAACCCCCTTGCCATTATTTGAATGGTAAATGATTATTTTGCTGCAGTGGTTTGTTTAAGCCGTTAACTATGCCATATATATGTTAACAGGGCTTCACTGACAGGCATGTACAACTGCATGTACACTTTTAGGCTCTGAATTACTTGATAATACCACAATACCTTCCTGCATAAAGTCAAAGTTCAACCTTCTTGAAGAAATATTACTTCTGTGAATTTGACGAACACAAATACTATCAATTTGAAGATATTTGACAATGTCTAGGTCACATAGAAAGCAAATACTTCAAAATAGTTTGTTTATTGTTTATTAAACTACCTTGAGCTTGACGCAGTTAAGAATTCAAATGCGAGAGATCTACCTTTCCTACTACAAGATATGAATCCAATATCATCAGCTGCCCGCCACCAAGATGGCTATTACTGCTATTAAGTAATACACAGCTCCTGCATCCTTCTTGCAAAACAATGATATACTCAGATACAACCACACCCCCAACCCCTGTTTGATGAAAGTTCTGTTAGGTTGCTCTCTTACTCTACATGTACATCATCGATCTGAGGGATTGTCCAGTGAGGAACATGAAAACAAGTGTTCATACTGATTAAAAAAACTATCACTTCAAAATAAATGTCTACTGGGTATTGGCATCTCTTATTATAAAATATAGATGGCTATTTTCGTTCATAGTAGATACATGAATAAGTTTTTATCTATACTGGTTATTCTTGTATAGAATAGACAACAAAAAAGAGGGTTTTTCTGATCAACTGTCTTCCTTAAACATAGCACTTCTGAGAGCAGGTATTTCTGATATCAAATTTTGAATCCTATTCTGTGACAAGCCATATTGATTGTGATGGAAAGAAACAAAAAAGTTATTATGGTAAGAACAACTGAACACTACACATAAAGAGAAAGGATACATGCACACAAAGAAAACAGGAATGATAAAATCGAAATCTACACAAAACAAAAACTGACATACATGTACATGTAATAAACAAAACAATAGATGATGAAAATAAGAAATTAATGATGATTTGTGGATGAAGGAATGGCATTAGACTTTCATTGGCATAAGTGGTCTCTCCATATCAATCAACATATACATGTAGTTGAACATATCTAATCACCCAAACCTGAGATTATTTCAAAATCTTAGACATATCTTAAAGCCCCACTGCACTACTTATAGCTACTTGCGCCCTCTATATAGCAAACAACGCCTACGCGGTGACTGCTGGTCCCCCATGGTCCCTTTTTTCTTATGTTAATTAAGAGCTGATTTGATGAGATAACCACCTGTCAGTGACCATGCAGGGAGGTCTAATCCCTCCTGGCCAAACTAGTGCAGATAGGCTTTAAATCTTATAATCCATTTGAAAGAACAAAATTCATTATCATTCATATTTGCTGTATGTTTTGTTAAGAATCATCACATGGGTCAAGTATGTACAAACTATCTCTCTATAATGAAAACTGCTTAGGAAACGTATGTACTTTAAATGACTAAAATAAAATGCATGAATGATAATCATACTACATTTTGTTGCAGCATTGGGAGAATGTTACAGACACTTCACTTTAAATTTCTGCACTTGTTCATAAGAAAGTCAACTTAAAATATTCATATACAAACAGAAAACAAACAAACAAACAAACAAAAAAGAATGTGTGAATAAATATATCAAATTGGAGATGGACAGTTTTCCCTAGAAGGGGGGTGTTCCAGGGGCAATGGGTTGATAACAAGTCACACAGGTCTCATAAGCTGACATAATAGTCTCTGAAAAATATGATGAACTGGTTTCATGAATACAATCACACATTCATTAAAACAATGCCATGTCGGCAAGCAGATTGAAGATACAGGGACAATTTTGGATTCCTAAAATTTGCATCAATGGCATGAAATTTTACACATAAACGAACAATTTTTTGTTTTAAATCAAGAAATAATACAATAGGGATGTGACAAGAAATATACTTTACATAATATATATAATGACTCCAATCTGAAAATCACAAATTTGTATTTAACACCTGTAGAAATTGCATTGGATGTTAAAAATATCATATCAGCATGGAATTTCTATTTTGGTAAAGGCCTTTGCTGCTGAGTCTTCAAAGACGAAAAGACCCTCCCGACACTTTCATAAAACTTGGTCTCGGTTGTGTCAAAGGAATTCTATTTTAGTTCACGTTTTCTGAAAAATATAAAGGAAAATTAGGTGATTTCATCAACTTTGGGTTGGCACGCCTTCTGCACTTTGGGATTGCTCGTCACACACTTCACTATTGGCTATGTCTCCGCTGCTAGCAGCATCACCGTCGTCGGTGGCAACGGGAGGCGATCCTCTACTCCGATGGTCTGATGAGGATGTGGAGTCTGTAGGGGTAGAGTCTGTCACACCGTCCGTTGAGGGTCGAGTTGATGGGGTCATGGCGGCGGCGTCTGCAGAGGATTCCACTGCTGCCATCCGATCGGGGGTTGGTGAAGCTTCTAAAGATGCAGAGGGAGTTTCAGGAGAACTGGCTTTGGAGTCAGCTGAATTTCATATAAAATAGAACAATTAGTGTTCCCAATTTTGTTGTTGTTGTTTATTGTTTGAAGAAAAGAATCATTATTTGCATTAGAGAACAATAATTTAATATATTTGTGTCCTATAAAGAAGCAGTTAAGTTGAGTAAATTGAGCAGATTACATTTATATTTTCAAAAGCTATGATATTACCTATTTTATATAGCCCAGGCTATTTTGAAACTGCATAGCCGGGGGCTTCTAAGGCCCCTATGATCTCGGCCGTGAAACGGCGATCGCCGCAAAAATTTGCATGCATGTCAAGTGAAGTGTATAGATTACTATGGTAATTTCAATTTTTTTGAAAAATTCACTCATTTGCATATTTATGGTAATTTATGCAAATAAGGTAATAACATTCACATTTTTACCCATAAATCATATATTCTTCATATTTAGACATTAGTTTTCACTACATATATTCTTTAGACCATTTGGGATAATAATACAGCATTAAAAAATTGGAAGAGCCAGGTTATTCCTTATGTTATCTATTGTTTTGATAATTTCTTATGTATTTCTTTGTTTTTTTAACTTATGTATTTTATTGTTTTTGTGGTTTTATTTCATTTCTAACTATAATTCAACTAATTTGACCCCAAAATAAACTATAAACAAGACCAAATAACCAATGTTTTATCTCTTTATTTGAAAAATGAGATTTCCATATGTTTTGTACACAAATCACAAAAATTAGCGATTTTCGGGCTGACATGCAAAGACAAAAGGTCACGTGGCTTTGTAACGGTAGGTCCAATTTTCGAAAAATTTCTTTCAAAAGATGCGCAAGACTCGAAAGTAAAAAGTCACAAATTTCAGCGCAAGATTTCTTTGCGTTAAAAAATTATCGCGAAAAATGTCGAGGGGCTTCTAAAGCCCCCCCCTGGGCTAGATAGGGTTAAACCGAAATGAGTGGTCCCTTGTCAGTTGCTTTCTCTTGAATTACATGTCAATTGCACAGTTAATAGAAAAAGAGTAGATGCCAAGTCAGGAAATAAATCAGTTAGTGAATGTTCTCGGCTCTCTTCAAGAAATGAAAGATTTAACAGGCAGATGCAGATGAATATAATTTTGGCTGCATGAGTACATTAGAGATATAAATGAAGTATTCATTATATAGAATGAAGATTAAATAAAACAAATCTTACCTTCAGATGATCCTCCTGCATTCTCCTCTGCAGCTTCCACCGGAGTGCTCTTCGCATCATTGCTCGAGTCTGCCGGTCCTGCATCACCAGGCAGTGAATCCCCTGGCCCTGCGTCACCTGCTGCACCTACGCCTGCTTCAGGTTGGCCCTCTTCTGGACTGGCTAATGAGGCATTGGTGTCCCTTTGGTCTGACCCATCTTCTAACTCCTGGCTGCTTTGGTTTTCACTCGATGCAGCCTCAGAATTGGTGGAGAGTTCTTCCCCGCACTCCATGGGTGTGCTTGCTGACGTACCTAGACATATGAAGAACACAAAATAAGTTACAACTGGATGTAACTAATAACTACGCTTGAGTCATTTCAGCTCATAAACAGATCTACACAGTGACGACCGGAATTCAGATTCATTTTCACCCTCATCCAACAATCCGAAGTCTATAAGTGGGAAAACACTAGAGATTTTGCATAGACTTTTTAAGTACCCAAAACTTGGCTTGTGCAGGTCAGACATATGGAGCACTGAAATTTCTCCTTTTTTATACTTTGTGAAATACCATGCTACACATCTAATTCATTCTCCATTCTTCTCCATTTAGGGATTTTCATTTAAGAATTCCTGTTTCTAACAGTCCATTTTGCTTTCAAAACACTCAATTTTTGTGTGCTTTTCTTCCCATGGAAGTATGGTCACGACATGTATGCTATGGCAATAGTAATTTTTAAGATCGTGTACATGTACATGACCATTATAATGAAATACTGGAAGTTTTAATTGAGATCATTTAAAAAGAATTCATCTCATTGAATATCACATGAAGATACACTAAGATACCACAGCTACATGTAAATACTACTAGTAGTCCTAGTTTTAAAAAATCTGGCTGAAATGCTAATGTGGGGGAAATCAATACCGGTATCAACATGGCTTAAAAAAAAACCAGAACGTCAATGACGTAGCGCTCATCCGCATCTCGCAAAAACAAATATCGTAAATTTTATGTGGTACACTTTTGAACTGGTCAAAAAATAAAAATTTGATGCCCTGGAAGGGACATAATTTCACAAATTGACCACCATTTCTCTAAATTTATATTCGCTAGTACATTTATCATTTCTTGATATTTTCAACCTCTCTTTTCTCCTCTTTTAATCCACAAATCAAGTGTTTTCTGTGAGGGATCAAATTTGCAAATAATCATCCTAATATTTTGCACAAAACTTTAAAAATGAAATGAAGGAGAATAAGCATTTTTTGTTATTTTTTGAATAAATTTGAATAAATTACCATAATTAGGAGCAAAATCTCAAAATTCTGTGTAGAATTTTAGTAAACCAAATTTAGCTCTACATGTACCAGATAAAGCAAACCAAATCAAAATCGGTCAAGAAATGAGGGAGAAGAAGCAATTTTTGTTTTTTCCGGAATAAATTTTGCATAAATTACCATAAATAATCAATGGAGCAAAATCTCCAAATTCTGTGAAGAAGTTTAGTGTTCCAAATTTAGCTCTACCAGATAAGGCAAACCAAATCAAAATCGGTCAAGAAATGAGGGAGAAGAGGCAATTTTTGTTATTTTTGGAATAAATTTGCATAAATTACCATAATTAATTAATGGAGAACAAGTTTTAAATTCTGTGTAGAAGTTTAGTGTACCAAAGTTAGCTCTACCAGATAAAGCAAACCAAATCAAAATCGGTCGAGAAATGAAGGAGTGTAGAAGTTTTAAATCCCCCTCCTAGCCCTATCATATGAAACAATCAGAATCAAAATCGGTTGAAAAATAACGAAGAAGAAGCATTTTGAAAACTGTGGACGGACGGATGGACGGACGGACAAACGCCACGCCATGGCATAAGCTCATCGGGCCCTTTGGGCCGGATGAGCTAAAAATGTAGCCCTCAAATCAGCAATAAAGTAATGGAGAATTTTGGATGAATTGGGATACATCATTTGGTTTTATACTGACATCAGGGATGCAGATATATGAAGCTTATGAATATGCTGCTGCACTTTAAGTCTCATTCAAAGTCAAGAATAGGAAAGCAGAATAAGGAGACCTTGCCTCACAAAACAATTATTCTTTGTAATGCCAAATGCAAGATTTTATCGACACAACACACACATGTATTACTGCATCAATGGTCAATACATTTTAAAAATCCAACAGGCACCAGCTGAAGCACTTCTCTCTTTCCCAGCTTGAAACACAGGGCTAGCTTTATACAGCAATACACATACATGTACATGTACCGTATATATGCCAATTCGTTTAAAAGAATTTGGTTCAAATGAACATAGTGGAAGCATATGCGATTTTTCAATATTCAATGATTGTTGACGCGGTTGAAATAGAGTCTAAAGTGATGAAATTGTAAATGATAAACTCTTTATGTAGTATAGCTCCCTCTCAGGACTGATATTACTTTAGCTTTAGAACAATGTTTCTTGACTACAGTTGACCAATTTGCTATTCCCGTTTGAAAATGATATATTAGAACTGCATATTCTGAGATTTTCATGGTCGCAGCTACCATATAATGGCCTTACATGTAGGTGCTATTTGAAATATTTGAAATCTACCGGGAGCACCGGTAAATTTTAATTATTCAATTTGCTCGAAAGCAGAAGTGTTTTAGGGGCTAAATTTTCTAGTGCTTATAATACATCCACAGGGGCATCCAAATATATCAACATTTTAAAGAACTACTATCCATCCAATTTTCAAAATTTGCCAAAACTTCGCATTGGGGTGGGTGCCAAATACAGGTTTCAAACACATACTGTGATTGCAAACTAATACATGTATATTTAAAAGGCATTTATCCACACATTTGACAGTGAGTGTGTTAGGTTTTGTGTTTGCTTCCATCACAACAAAATGACTGTTTTGTATACTTGATACTTGACACCTAATTGTAATTTGTAAGATGAAATTTCTTCAATATCATGTAAAATGGACATATTATCGATGAAATTATTAATATCATACAATTACTGACCAATAGTATGAAAGAATAGACCTACATGTAAGATGTGTACACATGTGTTATATCCAATATTGACTAGTAAGTAGAAATCTTTCTCTCATCATTTATAATTTCAACAAAAAAATAAAGAAATGATGTGTAATCTAGTGTTTAAGAAAGTTTTTGAACTGTTCTTTACCTTCACTGCTGTCTGCTTTTCCAGTTTCCTCTACATCTCTGGTCAACTCTCCTAAAGCCTGCCTGGGCTCGCTTGTTGTAGCCTGCCTGGACTCGCTTGTTGAAACATCCCCATTTCCATCCTTTCCTTGCTCAGACTGAGGAGGGGGAACTTCTTCCATTTCTCCATCTCTCTGAGACCCTGCATCACCCGACGAAGCAACATCGACCTCCATTTCATCCTCAACCTCGTCTTTATGACTGTCCCCCACAAAGCTTTCAGCATCACTCGACGATACAACGCTGGCTGTGTCATTATCTACATTATCCTCCCCTAACGTTCTTTCTTCACATATCCTGGTGTTATCAGACTCTGCAGAGTCTTGCGAGACACCAGGCAATGCTTCAGAGGTCTCTTTGGCTTCGGCCTCATGGGGTTTTGAGCGCGTGCCGTTGAGTCTATTGAGGTCAGTCCTCACACTTGAATCTGAGCTTGGCATAGAGGTCACGGGTGAGGCCATGCTCTGACCTAGGGGGTACGCAAACTGGAGAGGTGCATCCATGGTGTCGCTGTTGTAGTAGGGACGACTGACACCATTCATGGCATCCACCCTACTACTGCTACTGGGGCTACTGGTGAATGCATCAGAGTCTGGCCGCACGAATCCATTGTTATCGCTCGAGGGTGAAGCCTCAGGGTCAGGCACTATGCCATTCATCATTGGTGGGCTTTTCTGCAGGTCAAACAGGGATGTGATGCGCTTTCCTGATGGTGTTATCGTGCTGACCACTTGAACGTTCTACATGAATGCATAGAGAAGTTTACATATAATGTTAAACTAAAAAATTTTACCTGAGACTTCATAACTATATAATAGAACATATACATTTTGGTATCTGATGCAGTTATGTTAAAGAATCATTTTCCAAAACACAATTTTTGTTGCCTGGGTGTATGTCTTGAGTCATCATGACATGGTCTTTTCAAATATAATGAACAAATTTTCTCATTCTGCTTTTAAAAAAAATGGGCAACCAAATATCTTCTCACCTTTTCAATGCCTCGCATGAATTTGTCACTCCGTCTGTAGTATCTCTTAGGTTCTGTTAACAGTTCACACAGCCTCTGTATTGTGAATGGTGCACTGAAAAATAAAAGGATTTTGATTGTATAGATAGATTAAGAATTATCTCTGTTGGAAATGACGTTAGTCATGCTTGCATATGAATGCAAGCATGACTAACGTCATGGTTTGAACAAATGTTTTAGTGATGGAAAAATTTGTAATTGTACAAGGCCCATGTACAGTGTATTGTGGGGCTCAATGTATGTCACAAAACCAGGCAAAAGTGTAACTTGCAGTTATTCTAATCAAGATATCGGAAAGAAATACTTACATCACAATACTGATGATAAGGGATAAAGAAAAAAATTAGGTATGACAAAAGGAGGCTAAATTATCATCTCTTTCACTTTTTCTTTCTCTTTTTTTCTTCTTTTCCTGATATGTCCTTTCAGCAATTTAAATTCATTCACCACTCATCCACAGCAACAGCAAAAAAAAAGGTCCAGAAACGAACCCTATTAAAGACCTACCTGTTGAATGACTCAAGCGCCTTGAGAAGACGCTCCCGCATGTCGTCAAACGTACATTCTCAACGTTGGGTAGTATAGGGACCTCCTCATGTGGATTATACTCTATGTACTCCTCTATCACATTCTCTAGCTTCATCACAATCAATGGCTTCAACTTGAACCATGGAAACCTGGAAGGATAATGGATTATGATTCTCATCATATATCTACCACTTTTCTATTCATTCTGTCTCAGATTTTCTGTGATGTTTTAACCAATCTTTACTCAAGAAAAGGATAAGGTAAGAATTCTTTGTCGAATTTTGTGTCAATTCGGTATATAAAAGATATAATGACGGCTTTAATATTCGAGGCATATTTGTTTTTATAGGCTCTCGAGGCTGTTACATCCTGCCATCACCCCTCGGCACGCCTCTGGGTGATAACAGGATGTAACGTCCCTTGAGCCTATAATATACAAATATACAATACCTTTCGAGGGTCTAGCAAAAACTATGAGTTAATGAAGAGGCATAAATAGTAAATTTATAAAGAAAATTTCTTCAAATTTGCTCCTGACCGCGTAGAACTATTCGTATTCAGCGCTGTGCAGTGGGTTTACGCTAATTGGCCGATACGCTCCAGCTGTTCAATTTAAGTGAGAGAGGGCCCCACTTACGTAAGCTTACGTAAGTCCAAGTGCAATGTCAATAAGTAATATTACGTAACGCACTAGGCGCCAACTTACGAAAATGAGGCTGAGACGGAATGAATGTAATGCGCATGCGCTGGCTGTAAGCAAAAGTTCTACGTGCTGACGTGGTTCAGACTTATATGTGATATACAGCACATTTTACGGGAGCAGCACTTTTACGGAAGTCCCATCAACATGAGTCAGAGGTCAACATTATTCATATGCAAAGAGGACATTCGCACGGCCCATGTGGAGAAGCACCCAAGCTGTATCGCTCTGGTAAGATATTTGCTAATATTTCCTTAGTTTTACCTGGGATGTTTAATTTTCGTAGGCAATTAGGAGTAGAAGTGGCATAAAATTCATCGAGGCCACTGTCCTATATTGGTTGGGTGTGGGAAGGGGTGATTTCAGACGCATTTTAGGGGTTGTTTACATGGCTCTCCGCGCGTCCATGGGAGCCGTTTAAGGCTTGGTGATATCAATATAAATATTTCACATTATCACCAAGCCCTTAAGGCAACGTCTGCGTACACTTGCATATTGCGCAATGCAGCTGTTTAGCTATAATTAGCAAAACAAAATAACTCTGCGTGTACATCTTAAGGCTGCGACGAGTAGTCGAATATTCGAATACTCGCACTGTTGACAGCTACTCGAGTACGATTTCTCGTACTCGAATACTCGGCCGCCATTTTTTTTTTTTTTTCCCCGTTCACCTGGCACTGTCCAGGCCGACGGTCACCCGTGCCAGAAAGCACCGGCATGGTCCCGTGGGGAAAAATGTTTCCCAGCTCAATCATACACAGGGTGTCACTGTCAACTCACCACTCAGAAACTGGGACCAAATCTCCGGATTTCTGTTTGGACTCGGAGGAATATTTGCCTGTCATCTTTAGTTTTAAAAATAACATTGTTTCAATTATTTGTCAAAAATTCAAAAGCACAAATAGGCGCTTTCAACAGCAACTTGAAGTAAAATCGCGGGGTTTTCAGAGACGAACTTTCGTACTGTTCGTAGTATGGTGTTGGCAAAAAAAAAAAAAAAATCAAAAATCAAAAAAATCAAAAAAATTCAAAAAAATTCAAAAAAATTCAAAAAAATTCAAAAAAATTCAAAAAAAAACATGGCGTCCGAGTATTCGAGTATTCGCGGCCAAGGCTGGGAGTGTACTCGAGTAGCTCATTACACGGTTATGCACAGCCCTAGTACATCTTTTTCGTAGATTCTGACAAAAATAAGATGAATATTTCCAAGATTTAAAGGGGCTGTATCTTTTGATAGAAACATTGGCGAGTCTTCAAATTCGAAATGTATTATTCCGAGTGAATTATTTTTTCAATTATCCAACCATAATTGTGAAAAACAAACCAAAAGGGAAAATTGAAAAATCGTTAAGACACCCTACCTCTAGATCTAACTCCAGGGAGCTCCGGTACAGGAACACGAATAAAACAGCGGATTTGGGTCATATTTTTTTGAAAAGTAAAAAGTAGTAATTACAATTTTGACTTACAAGTGTTTTTGACTCCTCTGGGCATCCGCAAAACCACTTGAAATTATAATTTGAAGAAGTCTTCGATGGGAAAAAGGGTGATTCCTCGTCCTAAACAAACCGATCCATCCATGTTGTATCGTTGATTCAACATGGCGGAGAGAAAGTACGCATGTGCGGTAGCGGCCCAGAAAATATGAATATTCATGCTATAGAGCGCCGTTCGTTCGAAAACGTTTGTTTACATTCACCGCTCTGTTGTTTCGAGTCGTGAATATTCAGCATTTTTGAGCGAACGGCACAGCAAATATGAATATTCATGCTATAGCGCCATTCGCCGAAAATGCTGAATATTCACGACTCGAAACAACAGAGCGGTGAATGTAAACAAACATTTTCGAGCGAACAGCGCTTATAGCATGAATATTCATATTTGCTGCGGCGCTACCATGCATGCGTACTTTCTCTCCGCCATGTTGAATAGACGATACAACATGGATGGATCGATTTGTTTAGGACGAGGAATCACCCTTTTTCCCATCGAAGACTTCTTCAAATCATAATTTCAAGTGGTTTTGCGGATGCCTAGAGGAATTAGTCTAGAGTAGAGGAGGGAGTTTTCGGCCACTTAAGGCAAAATCCTATTTTTGGACTTCGTATTTATTATCATTTTTTGTTCAAATCATGAAGCCAATACTATTATTATTTAAACAAAAAAAGAATCCCAGAAAAAAAATCATGAATTGCCATGGCAATATTCATTTCCTTGTTCACTTTTTCGGCCGCATGTACAAAGTCAATAGGGAGCGCGCACCGTGCGTTCGCCCGCAGATTTATAGCACGTGCGGCCAGAGCACGTAATCCCCCGCACGGGCGAAAACTACACCTGCGGGTATGGTGATCAGAAATTGGAATCTGAACTAAACAGAGATACAGCGCTATAGTATCCGACTGCAGTGATAGGATACGTGCGGTGAGATACTTTTAAGCTTGCGGTACTAAAAAAATCTGGTTCTAAATCGGAAAAATACAGCTCATTTTATGGTACCCATATTCCTTACAGACACGCTTAAGATATTTGATTTTTCAGATTCGGGTAGCGGGAACGCCGATTACATCGCTAAAACGTGATATTTAAAGGGCAAGTCCACTCAAAAATAACTTACTTTCAATAAAAGCAGAAAAATAAGACAAACCAATCAAACAAAGTTTGAGCAAAATCGGATAACTAATAAGAAAGTTATGATTTTTGAAAAAGTATGTAAAACTATGGAACAGTGAGATTCACAACACAAATTGCCAAGATGGTTATCAGTTTGTGACGTCATGTCCTCACAACTTATCAATTGCTTTATATAGTTTAATCCCATTAATTTCCCTTTTTATCCCCAAAAACTTGACTTGATTTCCCCATGCCTTTGCCCAGGTTATATAATTTGTATCATATTGCGTGCATGACACTTCCCCAAAACTGTTATGAATTTTGAAGAATTGATACTATTTTTTTAAATATTGTATTTTTATAATTATTGATTTTTATATAAATAGTTTATCAAAATTCAATTTTTCATGATTTAACTGGACAAAACTTACTCTTTATTTGTGCATCCACACAAAAACATATTACTAACAATCTAACTTGGATGCTGGTGTGAAGAAATAAGATTCTTTGGGTGAAAATAGGAAATTTATATTATCAATATAAAGAAAATAATTAGTGGATAGTGAGGACCATACGTCACAGACTCATGAGTGAGTTGCCAATTTTTGTAGTGATTTTCAAAGTTTTTCATGTCATTAAAAATTCATAACTTTCTTATTAGTTATCCGATTTTGCTCAAACTTGTTTTGATTGGTTTGTCTGATTTTTCTGGTTCTATTGAAAGTAAGTTAATTTTGGAGTGGACTTGGGCTTTAAGGATACATTTTCCTTTGCAAATGTGGTTCTCCGGTGACTCTGGCATGTTATTGTATGTGTGTGATATGTGATATGCTATTATGCAATATATTTTAAAGGATTTTACTATGCATTCAACGGACCGGCCGAAAACTGCCTCCGGCAGAAAACTCCCTCCTTTACTCTACTACCGTTTTACTTTTCGAAAAAATATGACCCAAATCCGCTGTTTTATTCGTGTTCCTGTACCGTATCTGGAGCTCCGACACCGGAGTTACTCTAGATCTAGACCGAAAGCTTCAGTCTCTGATATAGACGGTTGTTCCGCTGAGATTGCATCTGGCTCCTCTGGCCGCCTCTATACATAGACTGAAGAACGTCCTATGGGGACTGTACGGGAGGAATGGTTCGGTTCGCCGGACCGCGATGAATGAGATATGCAAGGAGTTTTTCACTCTTTAAGTCTTCATATATCCAATTTGGCTGCAATATTACACTGAATAATATTTAAGATAAAAAATAACACAGGAATATCTACTTTGACTTACGATAGCTTGCTCATTTAGATCCTAAATTAATGATTAATGCGAGAAAGTCTTGTAGTCAACATGATTTGTTGTCAGCCATCTTGGTTTGAGTTGATGAATATTCGTTTTTTCTTTCCGAACGTCCAATAGCTACGTACGAGTCGGCCCGGCTTGACCCAGTGATATTTGAATATTCATAAACCCAATATCAAACTGAGTGTTCTCATTGGCCATTGGCATTGTTTTGGTCGGTTGACCCGGAAATATATCGGCCGGGTCATGTCATAGATTACCAGTTTGAAACATGACTTACCGTTTCCTTGGTTCTGAGATAAAAATAGGATAACTCATAGTCATATACGTAAATCCATAAATTTTCCATTTGGAAATAAGTCATAAAATTTTTGATAACTGTACATAGGAGAAAAATAGACATAGTTTTTTTCTATC
Source organism: Mesocentrotus franciscanus (assembly GCA_037976565.1). NCBI lineage: Eukaryota > Metazoa > Echinodermata > Echinoidea > Camarodonta > Strongylocentrotidae > Mesocentrotus > Mesocentrotus franciscanus. The sequence continues at coordinate 56,125,811 of CP137666.1, forward strand.
TGATTTATAAATCAGAAAATTAGATCTAAATTTTAAAAATCTGGGGAGAAACTAGACAGAAATAACCGTCTGGTATGGGTCATTCTTTAATAAAACTGACATTTGTTGACATTCCCCATACACAGACAGTACCCCGTACGCCTCGCACCACGGGGAGAGATTGAGCTGATTGTGACCCACTTTTTACCCCAAAACTTTCTCCCACGATTTTCTTTATTTAAATCTAATTTTCTGATTTATAAATCGAATATAAAAATACTATGTATTTTTGTTCTCCTATGTAGCCTACAGTTCTCAAAGTTTTATACCTATTTCCAAATGCGGAATTTACGGACTTACATATAAGCCCAATGGCCAATCAGAGCCCGTGTTTGATATTGGGCTTATGAATATTCAAACATCACCGGCTCAAGCCGGGCTGACTCATACGTAGCTATTGGATGTTCGAAAAGAAAAAATGAATATTCATCAACTCAAACTAAGATGGCTGACAACAAATCTTGTTGACTATACAAGACTTTCTCGGATTAATCATTAATATAGGATCTAAATGAGCAAGCTATCGTAAGTCAAAGTATATATTTCCGGGTTATTTCTTATGGCTATTTAGATTCAGTGTAATATTGCAGCCAAAGTGAATGTGTGAAGACGTAAAGAGTGAAAAATCTCGATGCATATCGCATTCATCTAGGTCCGGCTAAACCGAACCATTCGTTCCGCACTCTACCGCATAGCCGTACTTCAGTCTATGTATAGAGGCGGTCAGAGGAGCCAGATGCAATCTCATACTAACAACCGTCGATATCAGAGACTGAAGCTTTCGCTCTAGGGTCAGTAGGGAGAAACTTGCTGCAGCAAAGTGCTGCAGAATTGGCTCTATCTCTCCGCGTGGTGCGAGGCGTACGGGGTACCGTCTGTGTATGGGGAATGTCAACAAATGTCAGTTTTATTAAAGAATGACCCATACCAGACGGTTATTTCTGTCTACTCTAGATCTAGACCTAGTCTAGGCCTTTTATAGTTTTAACTTTCAAGTTTTATTTTACGTTTTTATTTTAGGTTGTTTTAGTTTTATGATAGCGCAATTGCAATCGAGCGCACAAAATAAATGCTAATGTAAAAGTCTAACATCAAGAGTAATTTTGAAAGCTGCGATTGTAAGACTGTCTGTGTCTTCAGCAGCATACATATTCGGCAATCGGCTTCAATTTTCCGTCTCAGATGCAGATCGACAGATCGACCCCAGCCCGAGCGCGAGCTGAGCTGAATCTGTATCCAAGCGCGCAGCGCCACGACGTGTGCCCAGCATACTCACAATGGTTCACCGTGGCGGGCTATCCTTTGAATTAACTGTTCCAGCACGGACGGTATACTTTTCGACGGCTTTTTCACGAAATCTGAAAATAGAAAATGAATAAAAACCATATTTAGAATGTACCAAATAATATTCAGATAAACCGTTGCATAGTCCAAGTACCGTAACTAACCGTTCAAAGCGTCTAGGTAGTTTTCAAGTTCGGCATCTCTTGAAGTATCGTCCATTTTCACGGATTTCGATTTAGAATCTACCTGCGTAAAACAAATACAGCGCTGATCTTGTTGATTTTGTCCACCGCACGTCAAAGTCGCGCAAATCATTTTTTCAAAGAGTAGCAGCGAAAGATATGATTACGGTAATCTAACCATATCCATGTTCATATTTTTCAGTGTTCTATCAGGAAAAAAGTTTGGATCTATTTCTCTTATATTTTGAAGAGCCAGAACATAAAATCACACATAGGAATATTTTATACGTCACAAATGATACGATCAAACGTGGAAACACGTTTATTTATGTATTGACTCGATGGTCCGACTTGATTGAAGTCAAATTAAGCTGCCAAATAAAATGGACATAATTTAAGATGCATGTCGATAATATTCCATTCAAAAAAACCTTTAGAGGTCCATTAATCAAACACTGAAATATAAATGTGAAACAACCTAATTGGTATTAACAAAATGTGAGAATGGACAAGGGGAACATGAAATGTTTGTTTGCACCTAGCTGTCTGCAGACAAGCGGACAAATATGATATAGATATAATATATTGCGAGCTTCAAAAGACGCTCACTGTTTTGTTTGTTAATTGTTTGTTGTTGTATTGTTCGAAGTTTTTTCTTCGAACGTTAATTGATAGTTATTAAAGTTTGTTTTATTTCATTTGTTATCCTCGATCCGAGACTGAGCTAGCTTTCATTAAAACGAATCAGAGAATAGTCAGTTTGTATAAAATGCAAAGAAACTCGGTAATTAAAAGGAATCATTAAACCATGCATCTTACATCAAGGAATTTCAAATACACATATGGTAAGATAAGTCCACTCCAAAAATAACTTACTTTCAATAGAAGCAGACAAATCAGACAAACCGATCACAAAAAGTTTGAGCAAAATCGGATAACCAAATAAGAAAGTTATGAATTTTTGAAAAAGTATGTAAAACTATGATATGGAACAATGGAAATCACTACACAAATTGGCAATTTGGTTATCAGTTTGTGACATCATGTCCTCACTATCAATTGCTTTATATAGTTTAATTCCACTAATTTCCCTTTTTATTCCCCAAAACTTGATTTCCCCATGCCTTTGCCCAGGTTATTTGATTTTGCGTGCATGACATTTCACAAAATCTTTTATGAACTTTGAAGAATTGATACTATTTTCTGAATATTGTATATTCATAATTATTGATTTTTATATAAATAGTTTATCAAAATTCACATTTTTTATGATTTAACTGGAAAAAAATTACTCTATATTAGTGCATCCACAAAAAAATATAATTACTATCAATCTGACTCGGATGCTGATGTGAAGAATTAGTAAGATTTTAAGGGTAAAATAGGAAATTTATATTATCAATATAAAGAAAATAATTAGTGGATAGTGAGGACATGACGTCACAGACTCATGAGTGAGTTGCCAATTTGTCTAGTGATTTTCAAAGTTTTTCATGTCATTAAAAATTCATAACTTTCTTATTAGTTATCCGATTTTGCTCAAACTTGTTTTGATTGGTTTTTCTGATTTTTCTGCTTCTATTGAAAGTAAGTTATTTTTGGAGTGGACTTGCCGTAAGTCTCCCATTTTGAGACCTTTTAGGCTACTCCAGTTGGACGTTCCTTGCTATATCCTTGATATATGCAGATACGATGGTTCCACTCGATGGGTTAATTGGATAAATTATTTTCCGCATATATTATAGCATGGAGCTAGAAGACTTTAGCTCCATGATTATAGCTATAGGCCTTCGATTGTTATGTGAGAGTCGCCTTTTTCGTCTATGATGCATATAATATACTCGGCATTTAATAATTATTAAGGCTATTCATACAGTGAATCAACCAACACCATCAATCAATCAATAATTATCAGAGTCAATCAATTCATCCATCAATCCATATCTGTCTAATGCATGCACTTAATCACCCTCTCAAGCGTGAACTATATAGTTAAATCCAACCTTATTTTGTACATGTATCATGAAATCATATAAAAGCAGGTAGACAAAGGGGAAGCAGGTGGAGATGCAGAGCGCCGGCCCCTAGCTCCCCCACGACTGTGCATTTTAAACCACCAGTTATTTGGTTAATATTCCCGGTATTTTGTCTACTATGAGCATGTATAGGCATAGATTTTTTTTTTTTGGGGGGGGGGGGTGGGTTGAGGTCCCCATCCTTTAAAAAAAAACTTTAGAGGTAAAACAAAAAGAAGAGGCTTTAGTGATCACGACCCCTCTTTCAGATATAGCAATGTTCTTCATTACAAAAAAAAATGCAAAATGGATACTATAGATGATACTTTCGAGGAAAAGAAATATCTCCCTAAATGAGGCCATAATATATACCATCTTAATGATCAATATGATTCACAATCCATCATTTTACAAGTTGCATGTATCAGACAATTAAGTATAACCTATTACTAATAGACAGGCCAGTAAAAAATTGTATGTCAAAAGTGTGCTTTAATTATTCCTCAACTGTTCAAACATTTAGAATCTATGCAAACAAAATATCTATTCTTCAAGGCATTGTTGCTGTTATTTTAAGTCTTAAAACTAGAGTTAAAATATAATACATGAAAATATAATTACAAATATGGTAAAACTTGTAACAGAAAGAAAACATGTCTCTACAAAACATTAAAAATACCTGTCAATTAAATTCATCATACCCAAATCCCACTCCTAAGGCTCGTTCAGATATGACGCGGCACAACCGTGGCGGTTTTTAAATAATGTAAAATACACTTCACATTTCTAAATCTTGTACACCTACAGAACTCAGTGAATATATGCGTAAGACTTTTTTTCTCAGTGCCAATCATTTTACAGGTTAATAAAACACACCATATCTGAACAAGCCTTTAAAAAGGATGAATTGCAATGAAGTTATACAAATATTGTAGGTTCATATTGCATTCAATTTTCACTGATTAGGTTCCAGAAAGCTCCGTGAAAAACAAGAGAAAAATACCCAGAAGTCATCAACATAATTTTTTCTCTCCAGATGCACCATGCTGGAGAGTATTAGGACATTTGATTAATAATCACCTTCAGGCTCTAATATCTCAGATAGAACTGCAGCTATACAATACTAACAAATATAGTACAATCCAATGAGAACACTGATTCTAAACGGCACATAATGCATACTTTTTATTTACTTCAATCAGTGCCATGTAATATTTTTAAGAAGTGTATTAACATATAGCAGTTAACTGTTTTATTCTCTAAAATAATCAATTTTCCCTCCTCAAATTGGTAACAATTTGTTTCTTTTCCCACTTCTTCATAGTTTGAAAAAATAAAAATGTTTATTAAATGACCCAATGTGAAAGAAAATTAAAAAATAAACTGAAAAATTGTCAATTTGTACACGAAAACAGTTTTTTTATATTTAATTAGTTATAATTAAATCGATTGTCTACGATTGTCTACGATTTTTGCTCTTTCTGCTCATGTCATGATAACTCTTGATCCATCAAAAGGCATTGCAAACATGTCACTAAAAAGAGACACTACTGCTATGGGCTAATTAATCTTTCAACATTGGTAGATGTGACATTCTTTTGTACAAAAGAATGTCACATCTACCAATGTCATCTTTAAATAACATTAGGGTTAGGGTTAGGGTTAGGGTTAGGGTTAGGCTGATGTCTTTTATAAATGACAGGTATAAATAATACTACCATATGATATGGAATGTTATGAAAGATTGTACTGATACCTGTACAAAAATTGGCAAGTAACTAAACAAATTCACAAAAAGTCTTTCTTAAAAATAAAAAAAATCAAGTTGTCCAATCTTCTAATAGATGTACAACACATAGTCGGAAACACATTTTTTTGTAGGCTGCATGTACATATACATCTGCATAAAAAGAAACGAACAATCAAAATATTTGAACACAATGGATCCTTCTGCTTTTTTTTTCCTAAAAAGGTTAACACCTACATGTATAGTACTACAGCTATGTCCTGCACTCAATGTTTATAAATGCACATCTATAATCCACAACTCATATTCAAAGGGCAAATGAAAATGAATAAGCATGAAAATATGACGATTCACCATCCCCAGAAATCAAATCTATATAGATCTATGTGACATGTCACCTTAAAACCTGGACAAAGTTGATACTGTTTCTAAACTTGCAATACCTCTTCATAGATTTAATATACACAGCTGACAAAATAAATAGTGTCTGCTGGGAGCCAATTTTTTTTTGTTAACTCCTATACTTTTCACAGAGTTAATGCCCTTCTGGCTCTCAACAGATGATAGAATATCTGCATGGAAAGCCAGACAAGCACAGCTAAAACATTTTTGTTTGATTGGTTCCCTATAATCTTCTACAATGTGACTATATAGGAATGTTATAATTTGGCTCAGGTTCACCCGATTCAACATGACTACATACATATTAAAAAATAAATTTTAAAAAAAGAGATTTTATGAGTCAGTTTGATAAAGTAGTTAACCTACTTTTTCTGTGTTCTTTGGCACAAATAGGTCTTTAAGACAAGATTGTTGAAACATTAAAAAAACATATTAAATGCTTGATTTCATGATACTTTGGTATCTTAGAGAATACATATTCTTTGTCCATCATCATAATCTACAAACAAATTAAATGTAATGGATTTCTTTAAAACAATCATAATCACATGAAAATTATCCCTAAAAGATCTACTCAAAATTTCATTTCACAAGATTCGTGTATATGATTGATTATTTTTTACAGAAAAATATACTTGCATTTGAAGTTTATTGCCGAGATCTGTTCCAATTAAAATAAACAATATTAATCTATAATCTAATACTTTACATTAAATACAATCACAAGTTGTAACAACCAGCTCTATCTCACAACTGTACAAAATTTTGAAGAACACATCAACATATAATATTTAGTCAATCACATAATTTATTGATGCAGGCCCTTGATAAAAAATTATTAACTATTTTCATATATATTTTACAACATCTGCCTAAGTTTGATTCCATTTTGTACAAATATATAATTCATTTTAGATCTTGTGATTGTACTATTTCAACACTATACACATATACTTCTTTTTAGAACTTGTAGATACAACACTTTATCATTGTATCATGCAAAGACAGAACGAGATAACAACACATCATTGGATTCCAGTAACGTCTTAGAGTCAAATATCTAAACAAGTTCATATCATAATCTCATCATTTCAGGATTTTAAACATATTTTGATTTCTTAAAATGTCAAATATATGTTCAAGAATACTGCATACTTGATTGAGGTTTGCATTACACAAATCTTGCATTGATTGTCCAACTCACAAGACGACCATACAAAAACAGAACTGCATACATTAATATTTTGACATAAAATATACAAAAAAATGTGACCACACAATTCCACTTTTGCTAAATCAAGGCTATGGCATTATCAAATATAAATGTAGCTTAAGCTGAGGTCTATCATGGATTGATATCTAATTTGGGAGACACTTGTAGTAACATTTCAAAGCCTGCACCTAACTTCTTGTATCCATTGTAATATTAATGACACTAGCCCCCCCCCCAAAAAAAAAAATATATATATATATATTTATAAACATGTATACCCCACACACATATGTATAACCATGTTACCATAACCATAACAATTACAGATGTTTTTAACAATAAGCTGACAAATGATTTGTAGTTAAGTCCTGTGATCTTCAGGTTCCAATTTGGTAATCCAGGTCGAGATTTCTGTCTCATCCAAAAGATAACCCAAACATATATGTTAAATGTTACATTGTTAATTATAGAATATATTTATCAAAATACTGTATATCACCGTGGCGCCATCTTCACTGAAAATCTATACAAGCTTTGCATATTAAATTTTGTTTCATTTGAACATTTTTTAATTTGTATAAAAAGAAGAGAGAACAAAATGCATAACCTGATAATTCAAGACTTGCATCAATCACATCAAATTCATTTAAACCTGAGCATCCATTATGTACTTAATAAGCCTCATTCTCACATGACACGTCAAAACATAGAAGCAAGAATATTTGATATGCATACATGTACAACAATTTGTCCACCAGTGCCGCAGGACATACGCTCAAAATATAAAATTTCCTTTGAAGTAAAGAAAATGCAGCCTCTCTGAAAGGCTGTATCATAAGAGTAAAGTCAAACCTGTATATAAAGACCACTCAGGGGAGACAAGTAAAGGAGTCTTTATGACCAGGTGACATGCAATACAGATTTGACTGAAAAAAATCTGCACAAGGGTAACAAACATTGTGGTTTTTATTGACAGGTGGTCATTCTATACAGGTTTACTATATTAGACTCATAATTTTTTTAAATTTCATTTCTAAATATTAAAAAGTATTTTCAAGATGTGCATGTACACATGTACTACTTCAGCCTGATACTCTATGACCCTGTTTAGTAAGCTGTAGCTACCATTATACATACAAAAGAATCTTGAGCCATAGAGCCTGACTCTTTCTTTGCCTGTTTTCAAGTTGTCTAAATGAGATTTGGTGTCTGAAAAATATCGATTGGTCTTCGGTTCAATAAGGTTACTTCTGCAAGACAACATGCCTCACTATGGGGGCTTAGATCATTACAGAAGAATTAGGTCTGACTTTGTTTTTGCCTGTCTTCATGTTGGCTGGTTAGGTTCTTGTGTTGATACTGCATGATCAAGTTCTTCTGTTCAAGTTGGACTTCTTCTGCAAGACAATGTGTGCAGGATTGGGGTCTTGGATTGTCACAGATGAATTTGGTGTCTTTTCATTCTTGCCTTGCCAAGTAAAGTCTCATGTCATTACTGATGAAGTAGTTCTGATCTTGGTTTCTTTTTTTGCAGGACAGCGTGCTTCAGGTTCAGGACTTAGATTGTCACAGATGAATTAGATCTAACTTTGTCCTTGCCTGTCTTTACATTGGCCGAGTATGGTCTTGTGTCAATACTGATCAAATTCTTCTGCTCAGGTTCTGGCTTCTGTTTCTTCTTCAGGACAAAGTGCCTCAGCTGAGGACTGACGATGGTTGGGGTCCTGGGTTTGGCTGATCCCAATCCGAATCTACCATCGTTTGCTGTCCCAGATACAGGCCTGGATCCCTGCTCCCCATTCCAGACTGATCTTTGTTTCTTGATAAGTGGACTGCCAGGGATTGGTGATTGTGGACTCTCCTGCGATGTAGTATCTATGGTAAATCAGAATAAAAGTCTGTCATCACTCCAATGCTAGGATAAGTAAAATGATCAAGTGCTAGTGTCATTTTAACAACAACAAAAATCAATCTAAGACAACGAAATTTTCCCCCTGGACTTCTACATTTTGAACACGTAACCCAGGACAAACAATCCTGAAAAATTATTCCCAATGGATATATTTATATTTTGGAGGTAATTCTCTGTATATGTAGTTGTCCAGGTAGTAGTCATCTAACTCCTTTAAACTCCTCTCATTCGAAATGGCAACATAAATTGGAGGCTGAGAAACTGTTGTGGATCTGAATAAGAGAGGTGTTGTGGTCCAGTGGATAAGTTTCCAAACTGTGAACCACAGGTACAGGGTTCAAATCCCTGTTGCAGCACTACATGAGACATGAATCTACATTTGCCACACTCCACCAAGGTGAGGTAAAGGTACCCGGGAGGAATTAATTTCTTAAAATGGTCAAGCGCTGCAATGGCAACCATGCTAAAGCCGGGGTAATAATAATTGAGTGCCAGACATGAGCATATATACAAGGCTCCGCTATTATCAATATTATTATTAAGTGTTGTTAGCTAGTGTCCATATTTAGATCTTGGAATAGAACTTCGAGCAGATAGATGGCAGCTTAAAATGCTTATCATATTTCGGTCCTTTCCTTACCTGAGAAACTGGCCGATTCTGACAAGGTCAGGGTGGAGAAGTTGGTTGGGTTAGATCTCAACATGTTGATGACCCCGGTGTCCAGAGCAGAGATAAACGCAGATCGGTCTGTCACCGCAAAGCAACTCTTCCATCCTATGTAACCTGACATAATATGGTTATGATAATAAAAAATAATATGATCTGAATTTAATAAATAATAATAATAATATTGGATATTTTTATAGCACATAAGTCCACCAGCAACGTGCTCAAGGCATGCCAATATTACCCAGGCTCTGCTCTTACGTGAATTGCGTAGGACACCATGGAATAACATCTCTATGGGCTCTTGAAATTATTACACTGGCTTTAGCTTATGCATTGCATGATAAGAAATAAATCCAGATAAAATGCATTGTCTAAGGATATATGTATTGAGCAAGGATTTTTAAATCCCTGGCCTCAGGATTAAAAGTGAAATATATGAACCACTGTAACACTGTATTTTGCATTAATGTATCATCTATATATAAATACGCAAAATCGTCGCGGGGGGTAAAAACGGTTCATGAAAAACGTCTTTCCTCGACCGCGCCCCCCTTCGCCGTGGCGCGGGAACGGCGACACAATTATACGAGGCATGTCTCCCGTATCCGCGTGCCACGTCGACCCCGCGGTCGCCGTCGATGTCGTTAAAGGTGGTTTCGGGGTTCTGGGGAGGACAAGCGGACGAGAGCACGGCCGGCGTTGTCCGTGCAAGGAGGCGACGAACCCGCGAGAGTGAAGCAGCAATGCGTGCACCCGCCCTCTGTCTAATCAAGGAGATACACTTTTAAAAGACGATCCACTCTATAATGTGTTGTAGCAGATACACGCTGCAACAGAGCGGGCCTACCCCGTGTTAGGCATCTTGCTTATGATATGCTTTGTAGGCACTTTACGGGCATGCCAGAGAAATACACAGCATACGACAATCCACTCAAGTCATGTGGCGTAGCAAGTACAAGGCGCAACGGGTTGGGCCTGTCCCGTGTTAGGCATCTTGCTATATATAGGCCTATGGAGCAGCCAAACTGACGAGAACGTAATATTTTGGTTCTACGCCCACACACACACACAGTCAAGTTAATTCGTGCGCCTGGTGCAATATATTGGCACAAACCGTCCGATTTTTCGCGTAAAATCTTTACTTTGAAAATATTTATACAAATTCTGTGAACCATGCCAACATAATCATAGTCCAAGCTTCTGCTTTATTGGTCTTTTCATGAAAACTACATTAAAATCACAACAATAATAACGCAAATAGATTGTAATTATCGAGACCATATAACTGACGAGAAGGTAAATTCAGCGAGCTCACGTAATATCTAATGCCTCCGCACGGCCAACTCCAGCGGTGTCAGGCCAGTCTACTGCTGTACCTGTAATACTGGCTATATAGCGTGTCTTTAGATCCTTCAATGTTTCATGTTTGAGCCGTGCAATAAGTTGTTTTCTTTTATTTCTTTATTGAATGTGATGTGAATGTGAGTACGGTACATGCTATTACAGAAGTGTCCAAGGAATGATAGGCATACAGGTGGAAGGGATATAAAACAAATATACAATGACTCATTCTCGGAACAAGCTAAAACTATTCGCACTCGGGAACATCAATGGTAATGTTCTCTCTCGGGCCGCGATGGCCCTCGGGATAATAAAATACGATTTGATGTTCCTTCGATGCGAATAGTTTTAGCTAGATCCTCGAGTCACTTCGAGTGTCATTGTATATTTGTATATTTGTATATTATTTCATTGTAGGACTAAATTAACTTAGCAATGTGTGAAAATAACCAAAATGATAATGGGAGTGAAGTGCATGAGAACAATATTCGTATCAGGGCGTCAATCAATTATCCTGGGTGGAACGGGGATCGACATGTCCCCCACGAATTTTCAGGTGGTGAAATGTCCCTCCCCACGATTTGGGGTTAAATTTTTTTTCCCTCTCTCTTTCTCTCTGTGTTGACTTCGCGCGGGAGGGGGGGGACTTTATTCAAACAAGGATTATTAATAGTCGAGAACGGTACTACGAAACGTCTTCTTTCTCTAAAAATTTCATGAAACAGGGATTAAGAGTCGAGAACGGTACAACGAATCGTCTTCGTTCTCTAATAATTTAATGAAACGTCAAAGCTTCCGCGCCGCGCGAGAGGGTGGAAACTGAATTCAGTCAAGGTATAAGAGTCGATCGAGAACGGTACAATTACGAATCGTCTTCTTTCTCTAATAATTAAATGAAACGTCACAGCTTCCGCTACGCGAGAGGGTGGAAACTGAATTCAAACAAGGATTAAGAGTCGAGAACGGTAAAATGAATCGTCTTCTTTCTGTAATAATTTAATGAACATCAAAGCTTGCGCGAGGGAAACTGGATTCAAACAAAGATTAAGAGTCAAAACGGTACAAGGAATCGTCTTCTTTTAAAATAATTTAATGAAACGTCAAAGCTTCCGCGCTACGCACGAGAGGGTGGAAACTGAATTCAGACAAGGATTATAAGAGTCCAGAACAGTAGAACGAATCATCTTCTCTCTCTTATAATAATATTAAATGAAACTTCACAGCTTCCGCGCTTCGCGGAGGGGAAACTGAATTCAAACAAAGATTAAGAGTCAAGAACGGTACAACGAATCGTCTTCTTTTAAAATAATTTAATGAAACGTCAAAGCTTCCGCTACGCGAGAGGGTGGAAACTGAATTCAGACAAGGATTAAGAGTCGAGAACGGTACAACGAATCGTCTTCTTTTAAAATAATTTAATGAAACGACAAAGCTTCGCGCTACGCGCGAGAGGGTGGAAACTGAATTCAGACAAGGATTAAGAGTCGAGAACGGTAGAACGAATCGTCTTCTTTCTCTAATAATTTAATGAAACGTCAAAACTTACGCGCGCGCGGGGGGGTGGGAAACTGAATTCAGACAAAGATTAAGAGTCGAGAACGGTACAACCAATCGTCTTCTTTCTCTAAAAATTTAATGAAACGTCAAAGATAAAAAGACAATAAATGAACCGGTCACCAATGAAAGTACATGCCGTGAAACAGAACAACTAGATAGAGAGTGACATGTAATTGTGTCCCCATGCTCAAATTCGAGTGCAATCAATGACGCCCTTGATTCGTATAGATAACGAGTGAGGATCCGGGAAAGGGATAGTGAGAATAATAGGAACGAAGTGACGACAATAATCGTAAATAACGAAAGTGAAAACGAAAGTAAAGTCTAAAATATCTGCATCAATTTTGATTACAAGTTATTGATTTCACTGTTTTCTTCCAGTTTTCAAGTTTTATTACATAATTCAGATAAAAATTTAAAAAAATCAAAACGATACATGATGCGACAGCAAACAAAAGGTTGGTATTCTAACGAGTAAAATATTAATGAAAAGAAGAAGAAAAATTATAAAATGATAAAAAGTAGGCCTATAGGCCTACAATGAATAGAAATAATATCATCTAGCACAGAAATATCTTCTTTTTTATAAATATAATAATAATTATAATTGAAAAATTATTATAAAAAAAATAAAAATAAAAAAAAATAAAAATCGATAGCACATATCTATTTTAAAGTATTTACAACCCCCTCCCACCCTCCCTAGAATCCCGTGGATTTTCCACGGGCCCTGCTAGTCTAATATATTATGAAATACCTGTTCATCTCAGTACAGCTAAAGAAACAAGAAATATTTCAAAAAGGTGGAACTATTAAGAATTGAGACAAGTAGAGTTAAAAGACAACATACCTTCAGGGTGGATTACAATCACCGTTGGGACGGCCATGACACCAAATAACTCTGGAACATGATCACTCACCGCTGATAAGGCATCAGAGCTCTTCTTCTCAGTAGCTATATCAAGAAGCAAAACACATGATTGAATTTGTCTCATTGATATGTGTGAAGCCATCAGAAGAAACTAGAACTTTGATACATGCCCATGCCTAGCAATGTGAAATAAGCATTGACTTTGTACAAAACATATTGAATATTATTCAAAGTCACATGTGATAGGTCTTCGTGTCAAACAAGCAAATTTATAACAAAATAAGTGCATTAGTGTAGATAACATTTTATCTCAATAGGATTGCTACATTCCATTTATTGATCACAAATTTCCAAATAGTCTTTTCTTTATTCCAACATTTGACCGTTGACCAAACACTTCACTAAACTTAATCCTAACAGCATTCCAACAGCAATCCTAGCACTATATATTTGACAAAGTAAAGCCCGGATCAAATTCACCATAGCACATATGTCCAGTGATCGACTGTTACTATATGACCTACCAAACTGTACTAGTGAGTGGCCGGTGTTGAGTGATCTATTTGCGACCATCTTGGTTCCATCTGCTTCGACCTCAGAGCAGCAACAGCAATGCTGAAGTGACCCATCTCCCCTCCAGCCTTGGTCAGTAAGGAGTCTATTCATGGTATCACGATGGGTGTCAGTATCCTCCCCACTCTCACAACACATACCAACACACACCAACTGTCGGGAAGGAGGCAGGTTTTATAACACGATTATGTTTCATATCATTTGAAGGATCTCAGTGGTTAAAAAGAAAAATCTACAAAGCTGTTCTTATACATGTAAGTCAAAAGCTGAAAGAGAAAAAGAAGAAAAGTTTTGCAATTCCTTTGCATAATTATATTTTTCTAAAAGCAGTACATTTTCCTGAATGCATCACTGCCAAATGACACATAATCCTCATTCAAATACCCCATATGAGACATTTATAACACAAAATACAGCAAACAATAAAGTTTGATAATAAATAATGATTTTTGAAAAAAAAAGAAGAGAAGATACTGAAAACTTTCAAATTTAATATGAGTATTTTCTAGATCAATTAAAGTAAAATCCACCTATTGAAAATACAAGTTTACATACAAGTATAATTTTCTTGTAATATAGATTGACATTATTATATTACAGGAAAATAAAGGGAGTACTCCTTACCTTGTTCGATCTCTTTTGGCATAATACACAAAGTGTGCCATTATTGCTTGTGATGCCAAACACCTAAAATGAGAGTAATAAAAAATAAACACTAATAAATATACAAACTTTGGCAAGCATAGATTTCAATGCAGATGAAGTAACTCTTCATGTTGAATAATAACCAGTAAAACAGTAAATGTTTTTTTATATGCAATATAAATGGATATGTTGTTCGCAGTTCTTAGTCCCCCACACAGACTTTCAAGATCCTGTTCTTCATGGTGCACAACAAGTGGCATATCACTTATAGGATGGGGTAGGTGTACGTATCCCATGTATCCATCTACATTCAGCGTTCTACGACACATGCTCCATAGTCACTTATCCGCATTTACCTAATTCCAAAATTCAACTCTAGACCAACACTGCAGCTAACAGCAAACCAAGCCCTAACCATAAACCTAATCTAAAATGCAGTTGCAGCCCCAACCTAACCATGTACCTTTGACACAAAAGCCAAGAGCATATGTGGTGTCATCACAATCTGTACTCCCTCATACAGAGATTAAAGCCCCCTTTTTAATATAGATTTTCTAGATCCACCACTGCAACAAGAGCTTGATGTCAACTTGTTTAACACTCTTACCAGTGTGTCCAGAACAAAATCACAATGGGCTTCTTGTTAGACAGCTTGGAGGGTACAAGGAGCCGGTAGGTGCCCTGGCTCTGGTCAAACACGGTGACGGAAGGGGCAGGGACGCGCCTGGTTGGAAGGTGCTGATGCAGGCTGGGAAGGTGAGAGAAGTCTGGGTGGGTCTCGGGGTGGAGTGTTTCCTGGAAAGAGCAGCATCCTGGATTGGGGTACCTGAATTTAAACAGCAAGATAGATATTTGTATGATGATAAGAATATTGATAGACGAGATATTCATAACAAATGTCTTTTGTGTAATATTTTCCACATCGATAATCACTGAAAGTGCACTTCACAATGATAAGTATTATGACCCTTGAATTCATATTAGGCCTACAGTGTGAGCACCATCTCCACTTCCTGAGGAGTATGGTTAGTCTAGGGGGGATCATTTCAATGCAGAAGTGTGAAAAGTAGGTTCACAATCTCTTTTTCAATGATGGAATGAATGGCATCCATTCACAACAAACTACTGCATCAATTATATACTGGAAATATGAGAGAGGGCTTTCAGATGCATTTCAAAGTAGCAATGTACAGTATATTTAGAAATCATTTTGAACACAAAAAAGTACCAGGAGGTATTGAATGATACAGCATTTTAAAGCAATGTATACAAAAATGTAGCAGGACTCTAAATTTATAACTGTTAAAACAGGAATTCAATTGCCTCTACCTGAAAACATAAGAGGCATATTAATGCATCATATTTCTAATGCCAACATAGGTTACAAAGAATAGCTAGAACAGCTAGAACAGCACTTACTTGACTCTTTGCTTGTGGACACTGTTGAGACAGTAAGCAACAAATGGACGGTACGGGCTGGTATCCACGGTGATGACCTTCGACAGGTCACTGTGTCTAACAGGATGATCTGTCATGGCAACGAGGTTGACACTGTGGATACCATTATAGGCACTTAACTGCATAAATAGAAATGATATTATTATGATGGTTAAAATCACATGTGTTTTCAATGGAAGTTCAACAGGTTCGGACAACATTATCATAAGGTAGTCAAAGAACACTGCTGACTTGGGTTTACAAATTTTTGCTTAATACTCCCAATAACAACAACAACAACAACAAAACTTATAATCATCATTTTTTTTCATTACAATCCAGTGAAAGAACCCTAGAGTAAATCAGGCTATTCTCAAGTTTAAATATAAGATGACTATCATGTATTCTTCTCCTAGTATCATAATGAAGAATGTGTTACACCTACGAATACGAATGTTTTCCAACTGCTAATACTACTACTCCTTGTTTATGATACATTTTGAATGAATAACATTAACTTCTAGTATTGCTGTCATGAACTTTGCTACTACGTCTCATACGATTGCTCCCCAAACTGTACTACTCCTTGTGCATAAGAGTTTGCTTGATACCTACCTTTATCTCTGTTTCATAGACTTGTGAGTGCAGGACGAATCCATACTGCTCTCCATTGACCAACACCTTGTAACCTGATACTATAGCATCCCCATCATCAGGTACAGAGTCCCAGGTTAGAGCTATGCGGATGGTACCTGGACATGGGCAAAAGATCAGTCCATTTTGAATTGCTTGCTTGATGGGGGTCTGTTACAAACAATGACTACAATTATCAAATTTTCAAACTACTTTAATCTCTACAATGATTGCTAGGTGCTTGTAAATGAGCTTTTATTACAATTCTACCCAATAAAAAAAAATATGTGTGCTTGACATACTGTCTCTTTTTATTTCTCATTCCCTCCATTTTCCAGTTGATTCTTCTCTTCTGTGCCTTCCCTTTTCAAAATTCAAAACATATGTCATAATCTTGAGCAATCTCATGTCAGCTAATTAATGTAGTTATCAAATTGATATACAGATGGAGAAATGATGCATATAGAAAGTTTCTTGGCGATCACATAATTCATTGGTCCATGATATTTAATCTACGTAGCATAACACTGAAAGAGGAAGAGGATACAACTATTATTGTGTTCATGTTCATTCATATTTAGGGAGGAAAATATGTCTATTTCTTTCAGGTATGATATTGAATAGACAAAGCTCTCTCAACTTTACCTGTGTACTCTTTCATCCTTTCCAAGCAGTTATCCAGACTAGTCTCAATTTCAGCCAGGAATGATGAAACCTCAGACACCTGAGAAGTGAATATGAAAAGTCATCATGAAAATTCATTGGAATCTCACGAGTGAAGGGAGGATGTAACTGCAAAACACCATTCAACTGAACCATACATGGTCTTGATGCTGCAGCCTGCAGAGCAGCAGAACATGTACAATGAATAAAGTGTAGGTATATCAATGACTGTTTTGTTCAGAATTAATGAAATATAGCATCAGTAAAAAAGCAAAGAAGATATAGATATCCCCACAATAACTTTAAAGGTCACAAAATATAACATCAACAACAAAATAAGTGTAGGCATTTCTATCACTGCATTGTTTTAAAAGGTCATAAAATCTAGTTTGAGGCTTACCCTGGCTAATAGATCCTCTTGGTATTGCACATCTACCAGGAAGTTTTCTTCAAGATCATGTTCAAGGCTAAATAGTTCTTGGAGCAGTCTGAAATAGATAATATTCACAAACAATTATTACTTATCATAGACTGCGGTATAGAAAGATCATCAAATACATTGATACACATTTATATGCATATACATACAGAGAGAGATAGAAATAAAGAGAATGAGAGAGAGAGGGAGAGAGAGAAATAGAGAGAGAGATTACAACTTGAAGCAGTTCTGAATGAAAAAAAGAAAATAACTTCAAAATTATTTAGAAATGGTATACAATTATGAATTCTGGACATGAAGGAATTAAGAAAACTCCAATCATGACATAATAACAGATAAATCATTAAACAAATGTTTCTAGAAAATGATTTTCTCTAATGGATATCTCATCACATTTTCAAAATTTGTGTGTACTCATGACCACCGTACAATCTCAACCACTCATAGAAGACACTCATAGAAGACATACATCTAAGTACCCACCTGTCTCTATCCTCCATCATACCACACGCATCATCATCCAACTGCCTCCTCTCCTTCGCCCCTACAACACTCATCCTCAGCCTCGGGGCAGGTGGCTTTCGGGCTACCTGGGCGACCAAGGCCTTGGATCGGACCGGTTTGACTAGCCCCTCCAGGTAGACATCAAGGTATATGGTGTAGTTGACATGGGCCAAGAGGCCGGTGAACTCGGTGGAGGTGGTATCGGGCGGAAGGGCGGAGCTGGTCTTGAGAGGGTGGTGCTGGGCGTGCTTGTAGTGGATAGGTTGGTCAGTCATTAACAGGACCTGTAAGGACACATAAGCAGAGTCCATGAAATGCAATATATGAAAACAACTTTCTTTTTTTCAGCAAAAGTTACATCTTTTATAATTCCATGACTCATAATCTTTTGAATATTTTCTGTTTTCTCTGAAAGTCACAATCCTTATATACTTTTCTTGATCTTTCTGTATTTCCTTCATTTTCAAGGATAATAATAATAATAATAATTTACCCCATTTTCTTTTAGTATACCGGTACCTGGTAAGACATACTTGTATTCTGAAATAACTAAAATTTTAGAACATGATATATTCATATGCATAGGACTTTTTTTTTTTTTTGAAAAAAACTTCAATTAGCTGCTTAAATGTCTCTGTTTATGTTTAGATAATAAGACAAAAAAATTCAAATCGGCAACAAATCCACATAGTGTTAATAAAATAATGATTTCTAGATTAAGTGTAATCCCACCTTGAGGTGTTTGATCTTTGCCCCACCCAGGACCTCAGGTTCTGACCAGCCGACAATAAGTGAGTTGACCTTTACAGTGGACATTCTCTGAGGTTCAGGGACAACGACCCTGGCCAGGTGGATTGGATGGGGTCACAGAATGCACTGTTAAGTTGAGGGTTGCTGCAGGTAGCCTGGTAAAATGGATAAATGGAAGGAAACAAAAGTTAATGCCAAGCATTACACATTACTATCCTATGTAATTTTAAGCCAAGGTAAAACAACACATTGGAATCTGGGGAAAAAAACACTAAAACAAAATGCATTAAATCCATAAACAACCACATAGATAAAATTCAATGTATTTGATTGTACAAAATGTGCCTTAGCAACAACTGCTCTTAAGTCGATTTCTACTATACTTTACCCGACCCTAGCCCTAACCCTAAACCTACCAAATTACAACCCTTACCCTTTATCTTACATATGAAATACAACCAACAGTAAATTTCACTGAACCAATGGTGGATCACAAAGTACTCAAATTACAATAATCATTGTCAACATTGATCTTGCAGCATAGCCATCACAATAAAGGAGAGGAATTACCTGTAAGCTGAAGGCATATGTCTGACACATCTTGCCATGTTTGAAGGTGTATGTGGTAGCATTAGAGGTCAAGTTAGCCATCTTTTGACCGTTGACTTTAAGTTGGTAGCCAGAGATGTTTGCTCCTCCAAAAGCTTGAGGTTTCTCCCATTTCAGTGAGATCCCCTTGAATGATGTTGAGCTGAATGTGATGAAATGAAACCTATTCAATAGCACATATCACAGCAGGGTTCAACTGGTGCCTAGGACACATATGCCCAAATTGCTAATTCCGGACTAGAGGTCACTCGAAATTTCAAAATGTTACTAGGGGTTTCTTCATAGATAAGTATTTCAGTCTGCATCCCCAATGTAAAAAGCAGTATAAAGCTATACTTATGATGTTTAATACTGCTATGCCACTATGGTGCCTTTAGTAGTACTACATGCACAACATTTTTATTTGAATTACTACTGCATTGCTTTTGGTTTCTTTATTGTTTGATTATATTTCATTCTATTTCCCCTGTCATTGAGGGTAAAGACAAGACGCGTTTTTAAATCTAAATCATTGTAAATATATGGAATAGATAATAATATATTGAAGTGGATAACAGCCTGGCTCAACAGTCGAAAGCAGAAAGTTGTTACCCAGGGAGCCAAATCTAGCTGGAGATCTGTCACCAGCTCTGTAGTACAAGGATCAGTCCTGGGGCCACTGCGCTTCCTGATATACATGAATAACCTCGAAATTGGACTAACCGACAAATCAACAGTTAGCAAATTTGCCGATGACACCAAGCTAATCCATCCAGTGCAAATAGACAATGATAGAACAGACATGCAAAAGGCTCCATCAACCACCTTCACAGATGGGCAAATACATGGCAGATGAGATACAATGCAGACAAATGTGGAGTCATGCATTTTGGAACCCACAACCCGCACTACACATACGAGATGGGCAACTCCCAGCTTAAAGAAAGTACAGAAGAAAAAGATCTTGGGGCTCTAGTTCACAAGTCCCTAAAAGTTGCCTCCCAGTGTGCTGCAGCAGCAAATAGAGGAAACAGGACACTGGGAATGATAAAACGCAACTTTACATTCAGGAGTAAGGAAGTGATTTTAAGACTGTATAAATCACTCGTCAGACCCCACCTAGACTACGCCATACAGGCCTGGTGCCCCTACCTGGGAAAAGACAAAAAGATGTTAGAAAAAGTTCAAGCAAGAGCCACAAAACTCATCTCAAGTATTCAACATCTACCATTTGAAGAGAGATTAGCAAAACTCAAACTAACTACTTTAGAGAAAAGAAGAGAGAGAAGACCTACTGCAAACCTAAAGGATAATGACTAAAATCGACAAATCCAAACCCGAGAATTATTCCAGTTTGCTATGTATGATAGAACAAGAGGCCATTCCATGAAGCTAGCCAAAACAAGAAGCCGCCTTGACATCAGGAAAATTTCTATAGCCAGAGAGTAGTAAATAAGTGGAAGAAGCTGCCACAAACTGCCATATGCTCCCACACTCCTCAGCTTCAAAGGACAACTATCCAACCTGGGTTTTTAAATGGGTCCCATGGGACCTCCTTAACCCTGCCACACCACACTATCTCTACTGTATCTTCACCAAGACGATGGCGAGGTGTGGCCTTCAAGGTATATTCAAGGTATGTTGTATTTATAGTAAATTCAGAGATTTGCTTCTTTTGCTTTGTTATGATTTCTTTATCCATACAGAGATGCACTGACTGTCAATAATAGATTTAAAAATTATTTCATTCAGTACACTTTTACTGGATATCTTGCAGTCCTAAATTTGTATAATTGATTTGGGCCATACTCCCCCTCCCCCTCTCCTCCCCCTCCAAAGTTAAACAGCTTCACTGATTCTTGGACATCTTGGGTACAGTATCAATGAATCCATACAGGTAAAATGTTCTCACCTCACATACAGCTGTGGGGTGCTGATCTGTGAGGTTGTCTGTACGATGAGCTGCTTGGATCGACACACCTTGTGATCTACCTTATCCAGGCCTGTGATGGTGATGAAGTGATTGGTTCCAGGATTGCAGTTCTTGATGGTGAAAGTAGTTGCAGTCGGACTCAAGAGGGCCTCAATTTCCTTGAGGAGATGAATAAATACAAACTTGAACAAACAAACGAAGTAGACATCATGATAGAATTGTATTTGTATTCATATATGTATTTCCTGATTCTTCATATATTCTTTGTAATTCTGCTTTTTTTTATTGTAAATTTTTAAAAATGTTATTATCTCTAAAACATTATGACAATTTAGCCATACGGCTGCGAACATGTTTGTAATAAATCTTGAATCTTGAATAAAGTTTGCCGCCTAAACAATAACGTTTGGCACATGCAGACCTTGTCGTCAACATTTCAAAATGATTTTGTTTAAATACATTTTAATTCAATTTATCATTGTAAAAATGTGCATACAAATTACCTTTGGTTTGGCCACACTGCTCCAGTTAACTTGTAATCGCTGTACCTTGCTTACACTCTCTACAGGAGGAAAACAAGAAAAAAAGATTGGAAATGTACTGCTATTATATCAACAGAGAAAGGTGTAGATATAGTGATTAATATTTTCTATAATTGAACCTTACATTTTTATGAAATGGTTTGTATATTAGTCACTTTAAAAATTGACAAAAACAATACCAAACCCCTTCCCCCTACCCCCTTCCCCAGATACTATGGTGGAAATCTATTGCTGACATCTATACAAATACATGGACAATTTCAAAAGTGCTTCCTTTATTCACTTAGTTTCTGTTTTATGTAGTTATAGTATAAAAAAAACTATAAGAAATATAATTACTTGTATCAAGAAAACCCAAATATATCCAGCTGACAGTGGGAGGGTTTTGTAATTGCAAAATCAATCACATTCATTCAATATCTAGGCAAAAAAGCCTACAGTGAAAGACATATGCAAGTTAATATACCTAAAGTGTTACCTGAGCGAAGAAAATCCCAGCATATCCCTATAGTATGAGAGGTGACAGATGTGAGCTTCAACTCAATATCTTCAGGAACAACTTTGGAACTTGACGTTTTTCTTGTCTGTCCTCTACGCCCTGTTCTACTCTGCTGGGGGATACCCCCATGGGGCCCGGCAAGGGACTCAAGGAGGGATACTTCTTTGGTACGAGCAGGGGCAGAGTCGCCATCAGGGGTGCAAATTCTCAGGTTCTGGTCATGGGCAGAGTCAGAGTAGTTTGGATCATCACTCAGGGCGCAGATACCCAGCAGGTAGATCCTGAAATTGAATAATGGACAAGGAGTATTGATCTCTATATAAATGAGGGAAAATGTAATTAACATTTCTTTCATGAAACAGAAGAACAACAGTCAACTACATGTATAAATAGTAGTTCATTCTATCCTTTACAAAAAGCATGAATGCTACTTATAATTATTGACTTGTTTTAAAATATGTACACTTTGTCTTTGATGATTTCAATATCAACACATGGCATTAGGATATAATTGAACATTAATTGTCTTTGTGATATCTGCTTTCTGATGATTTCAGTTTCAATACTAATATCTTAAATAAGACTCAGAATTGAGTACATTGAGTAAATTACCTATTGGGTCTGCATGGCACTGCTGCTTTGAAGTGGCTTGCACTGAGTGCTTGTCCAATCTGCCTTTCATTCATGTACACCTAAAGATAATAAAATCCACATTAAAATAGATATGAATTGAATAAGAACTGATATACATGTAATAAGTAAAGAAATACGTGGATGGTCTTCAGATACGACAAAACAGTTATTGTCAGAATAATCATATATTTACAAAATTGACAAATATCTTGAGATGACATATAAGCTACATGTAGTTAGAGGAATAAAAGAGAACAAGAAAAGTAGGAGGGAAATACAGAGAGATATAAAAAGACACATACAAACTCACATTAAATGAACATTATTGAAGGATGGCTACAAATTCAGTAATAAGTAACAATTCAACATGTCATTGGCATTTCTATAGGAAAAGAATGATCAAAGTCAGTGATAGTGAAATGAACTTTTACGGAGCAAGATCTTTCATGCAAAAGTTTATGTGTTTGTTTGTTTGTTTTATTCATTAAAACTTTGTATAAAAACTTGTTTTAAGCAGCAAGGCCAATTTTCAACATGTCCATATTGTCAAAGTATCATTTTTTCCACGTACCTGATATCCCCTTACTCCAACATCACCAAATGTTCTTGGCTCTGACCACTCCAGGATGAATTCACTGGTCGTCATGGAAGCACAGCAGAGTGTGGGCGGAGCCGGTGGTCCTGGTATCTCACATTGGATGCTGGGACTATTCAAATCTTGCCAGATGTCCTCGTCTTTTACTGGTTGGACGCTGATATCATACATGCATCTGGAAAAAAGAAAACAAAGCAATTACTAATAATCAGTATGAAGGCTTACAAAATTTGCACAGGTGTATATGCAAATGCATGTATGTGCATTTACAAGTAGACCATAGGAGAAGATTTCAAGCTAAAGAATCGTAGGGTACTAACTAACAGCATATACTTTATTTTCTATTCCCCACCACTCAGGTGAAATAAAAACATTTAACAATATTCTATCAATCAATGAAAGTATGAGTAAATCAAACATGTAGAGCGCGAAGTCAGCCATCGAAAGGAATTTTCATGCAAAATATTTATATCTTAATTGATTGTTATTTATTTTTTTTTGTTTTTTGTTTTTTGGAGGGGGTGCTTATACATGTAGTGCTATCAAATCTGGACTCTAACACATCAATAGGTGTATATACTTTTAGAATAGAAACAGGTAGAAATTGGGTCCTAAATACATGTAGATGTATTACAGATAAAGACCAGTTCTGGTCATGCGATTGCATTGTGAAAGAAACATTGTGGAATTGATCAGAAAAGGTTGATAATCTAGCATATAAGTATTGGTGTGTACTGCAAGGTTCTGGAATCATCAAAATGATAAGAAATTTGGCCCAGTCTTGGTAAATTAAGTTACAAGCACTGTACACAGAAAGATGTATATGGGACTACGTGACACGTGACGCGCGCGATATCTATTTGGTCCCAATAGATATAATAATTTACCAAATATATCAATTAGTAGGCGGTTTCCCGGCAAAATTTGTATCATCACGTATTAGTCAAAACATTCTTTCGCATGATTGGTATAATGAGAGCTTCCATTTCATTTTTTGAGAGGGGGGCGTTTCCAAAACTGGTCTTTACCTTTAAGCAATGAAGCCTTTGGCAGTGATAGTAATATGACATATATAACACCTGTGAACACAAATATGTGTTTGCTATTAAGATAAAATTGTTACATGTAATCCAGGGGCCAAAACATGTAAAAACATTGTAAAGTTCTTCTGATCACAAATTGAAAAAGCACACAAAATTTATTTTCTTCTTATGTTGTGCAAGGTCTGTGCCAATAAAATACAAACAGTCTATAATCACCCTAAATTGAAGACAGGGATTTCATGACTGGTCCTGAGCTTTGAAACATTAGCCACATGCTCATTGCCATCAGCATCACACATCCAGCTCACATCATATCCTAGAATGCCCTGTTCCTCCGCACTGCCGCAGTCGAGGAGGCTCCACTGGACATTGATGTATCCAACAGGTTCATCGTCTAGTTTTTCTCCGTCATCATCATCTTCTTCTTCTCCATGGGCTTTTCTTTCGTGCTTGTATGTGCACATACATGACACAATATTTCCTGATTGGCTTTTGGGAACCGTTACGAACAACGTACTGGAAACTGTCTCGTCCTTGTTATCATCTATGCTCTTGAGAACAGATGCGATCCTTTTCTCCACACTCACATCTCCTTTATCTCGTTCTTTCTTCCTCAGCCCTTGCATCGTCACCTTCTTAGGAGTTGTCACAGCAACGAGATGCACCTTGAGTGTTCTTCCCCCTTTGATTTGGGTTAGGGTGTAGCGGGTGGTGTCTGATGAGAGGAAGATGGGGGCGCTGCCCTCCACCACTAGGCGGTAACCAAGGAGGGTAAGTTTCACAGGTGTTGTAGGAGACTGGTGATCTGGATCTCAAAATGAAATAGAATATATATATGCAACAATTGAATTTTCAAGATGACGATTGGTGATTAGTTTATACATACAATGCATGTGCATAGAAACTAATTAGATTATAATGCATTTAAATAATTGAAATAAGTAAATTAAATAATCTGAATGGAATATGTTGTCCTGTGCAGGAGGACAGCCTAACACACCATTGGGATCGATCTTAAATTGTCTTAAGATTTTCCTGTTTCTTTACGTTTGAAAGAAATAGACCGTGAAAGTAGTATTAAATAATAAAACAAGTCAACGCAAAGCGTAGCATCTCCTCGCAGGGTTCAAATGGCCTATATACATCAGAACAAGTTACCTCCATTAGACTATACTATTATATTACTAGGCAAGGAAGTTAACCACATTTTCACATATATAATTAGGTGTTTTTGGATATTTAATGAGCTATGACTTTTCACCTTTGACCTACATACTCGGAAATTGAACTTAGGCTGTATTTTGATACCATGTACCTTCATATTAAATTTCATTAAAATTCATCAAACATTACTAAAGTTATCGAATGGAAACCAGATTCGCAAATTTAATGAGCTATGACCTTTGACCTACATACTCGGAAATTGAACTTAGGCTGTGTTTTGATACCATGTACCTTCATATCAAATTTGATTAAAATCCGTCAAACATTATTTAAGTTATCTAACGGAAACCAGATTCGCATATTTAATGAGCTATGACCTTTGACCTACATACTCGGAAATCAAACTTAGGCTGTGTTTTGATACCATGTACCTTCATATCGAATTTGATTAAAATCTGTCAAACATTATTAAAGTTATCTAACGGAAACCAGATTCGCATATTTAATGAGCTATGACCTTTGACCTACATACTCCGAAATCGAACTTAGGCTGTGTTTTGATACCATGTACCTTCATATCAAATTTCATTAAAATCCGTCAAACATTACTGAAGTTATCGATCGGAAACCAAATTTGTTACAAATGGAAGGAAGGAAGGAAGGAAGGACGGAAGAACGGAAGCACGGAAGGAAGGACGGACAGCAGCGTTTCTATATCCCCTCCGACTTCGTCGGCAAGGGGATAATTACAAACTTTTGCTGACTAACAGTCAATATTTATTAAGATTTCGGAACAATTAAATCATCCTAGCAATTAAAACCCAAATAATTACCCAAAGAGGACAATTATTACCTGAGGGGTATGAGCATACTTTTATATGACTACTACCACTTAACTATTACTATTTAGATTGTAGAACATATAAAACATCATGAAAATATCATCCAAACAATTACCAAACTAGGATAATTACACCCAATGTTTATTTTATATTCTAATCCTATATTCATGAGAAAAGAAGTTTTCTCACCAGGAGATCCAGGTTGTAATAAAAGCTGAGGTTTGTTCCATCTTAGGTCAAGGTGATATGAGCTAAATCCTGCGATTCTCAAATCAGGAGGTGTTACATGGCAAGGTAGTCTCACTGAGACTGGATCCGATTCCAGAATCATGTTCATCCTGCCCTGCTTGCTTCCGCTTTGCTTGGATTTGGATTTTGTTGAAGGATCCGGTTTCATGTAGGCTTTGACCTGTATCTCGTACGTCCTTCCAGGGGTGAGGTTATGCAGCTTGGTGTGCGACCTCTTCGGTCCAACCTCCACGCTGCCCTCCTGTAAACCTTCCTGGATGCTCCCATCCCCACTGATGTCTTCCCATTCCACCGTGAAGCTTTCCACATAAAACCCACCCCAGCTGGGCGGCCGCCACCCCACCCCTATCCAGTCATTCCCAATGTCAGTACACTTCAGTTCTGTGGGAGGGGTATTCCCATGCGTCCTTGCACCGATAGCAACATATGGCAGCCAGGGCGATTTCACTTCTTTCTCAACATCCACCCAAGTTTGTGGCAGGTCCCGTGCCTTGCGTAATGAGTGGGATAGTGAAAGCTGGTCAAAGAAATCATCTGTGATGGTGAGAAGATGGATGACATAGTCTTTCCCCTGCTCAAGGTCTGTCACTTTTGCTCCAGTTGCATCTGGGAGAAGATCCATGCATTTCACTGTGTCAGTATTATCCTTGTCTTCTGTAAGAGTCACATACATTTTGAGTCCTGCAATTTGAAGGGATAGAACATAACTGCAGGTGAATCTCAATTGTTTTACAAAGGTTTTTGGAAGAGTATTACAAAAATTATTAATATCTGTTTTGCATTTACAGTAAAAAATCAAGAAATAAACAAAGTAGATAATAGTTATATGGACAGTATAAAAGCTTTATTTCTACTGGCACTGCATGCCTTCAGTATCAATATAGTCTTCATATAACATAAATCTTTTAACGTAAATGGCAAGTTTCTAAATTGAAAAGCAGGCTGTACAAGCAGGTAGTTACTTAAGAAGATTTGACTGCACTAGCAGAATTATAAAATGAGGCTACTTTTTTACTCCAATGTTCAAATCATTAGACACTGAGAGGTGAAGAAAACACACAATGAACAACCATCACTGCATCCTACCCAGAATTTCACTGCCATGCTCTATGGCTGACGTCCACCTCAGCTCCAGGGTCTTAGGTCCTGTAGAGGTCACCTTGAGGTCAGAGGGCGGGTCAGGAGGTCGAGCTGTCTTGGCAGTGATTGTCTTTGACCCAGCAGTCACCAGAAAGGTCTGGCTCTGCTGATCCTCACCCAAGATATCTGCATCTGATATTGTATGATAAATGAATTGGTTAGATCTTAAGAAAGGTACTGGGTATGGTTGTGGTGATAATAAAATAAACACACGTAAGCTGTGTAAAATATATATATATATATATATATATCATCCTGTAAAACCCTAAAGTTGGACACCAATATATAAATACTGCAAATCTAAAGAGCATAGATTTCAACAGGAATTATTCTCTATATTCTCATAATCCTATAAGATTGTCTACTTTTTGTTTTTGAAGTTATCATCATTTAGATTTACTTCTCTGATTTAAATTGTTTTGATTTCTAAAAAACTTTCAAACTTCCTTGATTGCTGAAAAAATATAATTTATAAGTATATGTATTACAGTTGAAGATCAGCAAAAATTTAAATAAGAACAGTATGCCAATATATACTAGTAGATCAAATTACACAAATCTAAAATCCCAGATTGAATAAGCATTACCTTTAAACGGAAATAAAAATACAAATCATACCATCTTCATCACAGTGTGTATCCCACTTCCTTGCTTCCACCATGATAGAGTATGTAGACCCTGATTCTAGATCTTCAATATGAAGATTGTCATCTGAAAAAAGTAAACAGTGAAGGAGTATGAGGTGAGTTGAGTCCAATGCTTTATTGCTAATATACCGTTGTCTTCATGAGATATTCCTTTACAAATGTACTGAAATCATTGTATAGAAAGCTGCACTATAGGGAGGGTATTCATCATATTGTTTTTACATGTATTTAGAGAAATGAATTTATAACAAAACTGTTCATGCTCTTTAATTCTCCTAAGATTGCCAAAAATTAAAACATTTCCATACTGTAATAGAAAGCATACACGCATATCTGTGCATCAAATCATCTTTCAGTTACCTTGCAGCCTTTATATAGGGAGTGTGTCAATTCTAATTATTTATGAGGCAGCATTGGCAGTATATGTTGTTGTTGTTCATTTACTAAAATCAAAGCAATCTGAAACTCTTATTTTTGGTGGTTGCAAAGGTTTTACATGTACAAATCATCCAATTAATGCAAATCACTCTGAAAGATAAGAAAGTATGGTTGTTACCTTGTGTTTCCATGGTACACATGTTGGGTTCATCCTTACTCACTTTCCACCATCTTACCATACAAGCATCTGGGTCTGTGAAGTGATCCTTGATGGGCTTCTTTCCTATAAATTCAGAACATATATAAATATATTGAACATTTAACACTTGCAAAAGAAAACTGCTCCAAGGCCAATTTTCGTAACTAACCAAAGTCCAAAATTAACCCCTGGAAAAAACAACTCTAGCCCCAACTGTAAATCTGACCTTAAACCCAATGGCAATGCTAATCCTATACGTATTTCAGTAATTTATATACAGTATATACTATTCATAATAACTGCATGTGGTAATACCACAATTAAATCAATTATATTGGGTAATTTGGGAATGAAAAAGAAAATGAATAAGGAGGTTTCAATGTAGT
Source organism: Mesocentrotus franciscanus (assembly GCA_037976565.1). Lineage (NCBI taxonomy): Eukaryota > Metazoa > Echinodermata > Echinoidea > Camarodonta > Strongylocentrotidae > Mesocentrotus > Mesocentrotus franciscanus. The sequence continues at coordinate 56,155,526 of CP137666.1, forward strand.
CAATAAATAAATAGCCATTTTCACCATGACTGCATTTTATATATCTTTTACCATTCACTATATCATCATTTTCCTTTAATGACAAACTCTCATATTGATCATTTATCTTATTTAATTCTTACCCCTATGCCAGACTACAAGCATTGAATGTCCAGTGACTAGCTCTGTCCATACTTTACTGGGCGGGGCCAGGAGACCACTGAACTTCACTTTGAGGGCGGGGCCTGGCTCACAGGTAGGGTACTGCCGCAATAAGTCATCTCCTAGATTTATAACACACACACACACAAATATACCATCAAATGTATTTGCCTAGTAATGCAGCTAAAATGCACACATAATCTAAAATCTTTCACAGGAGATTTTTTTTTTTTTTTAATTTCGAAATAGAAAATATAATGATTAAATGTATATTTATCTATCTTAAGATGACTGAAGAAATGCTGGATAATTTCACACAAAATGATAACTGTTTTGTGTATTATGAAATTCGCCTCTTGTTTCTCTCAGTTTTCTATACATTGGTAATAGACATACATAAAAATGGCTGCTAATCTCAACAAAGTTTCGTTTAAAAAAAAGGGGTAATTTACTATATTTTTGTGGTGCTAGTTTATTTTTGCTCTCCATGAGGTTCATAGCCCCTTGATGTTATGAAGCGCTCTTAAACTACAGGGACCAGGTCAATCTTTATTAAGCCTATATGAAAATTCAAAAAAACTTCAGCATTCAAAACGGTTAACTCTTTATTCGCTATGGATTAAGACTCAAGACTGCCATATTGCTTGGAGTACACATGATAAATATGTACTGAAGGTGTGACAAAAGTTGATTGTGGCTGTCTACTGTTTGTTCCATTAGTTGATCAAAGCTTTCACAGAGTTAATGTAACAATGTTATCACATACCTCCTGGTTCAAGAATATCATCGGACACGGCCATGATTTGAAGCTCAACAGTGACCCCAGGCTTGATACGCCCTACGGTGCAACGAGTGACCTCTGCACCCAGCATTGATCCATACTGGATACTGTCTTTCAGTACAACATAACCCTGTGTAAGGTAGGAGAAAAAGTAAAATGGTGATCTTATCAAAGCAGACACTGTCTTGAATACATTGATTGTTAATTGAATGTTATATCTTCCAAAGGCAGCATAGTTCATGTAAGTGCTAGTAAGGCAAGAATTGTATGTTAGAAAGTAAGCTCCAGGGGACTTCTTGCTTTTCATCCTATCTAATAATTGTCTTTACAAAGAGCAACACCACACAAAACTTGGTGTTGAATCTATTTTGACCATTGTGCTATCCACTAAGCCATCATTGCACTTATAGAACTTGCAAGCTTTTGCTACCAGGTTGCTATTATACAAATAGTGAATGGTCATGAGTGCAATGGTACAAGATTTTGCACGAGGTGAAAGATAAGAGACGCTCTATTCAACGAGGCGCAGCCGAGTTGAATGGAGCATCTCATCTTTCACCGAATGCAAAATCTTGTTCCATTGCACGAATAAAGCCATTCACTATTTGTTTAATACAACACCTCAGACGTTAACGGGCTTAAAACATTTTATTTTAAAGAACAGTTTTCCTAGGCCAATTCTCAGTTAAGTTGGGTTTTTTTTTTATCGATGAAATTATTGATAGTGAGCCTAGCTAGCTAGCTAGCCTTGCCGGGTAGTGAGCGCGCACTATTACAGCTCAGGCAGCTGTGAGTACCATGCGCGTACCATGCACCGCGCGTATGTTTATTGTTACGCGGAGTGCAATTTCTGTTGATCCTTTTGGTGACTTCACTTACCTCACAATATACTTTGTACATCGTAAGTGACGTCAGCTTGCAATGGTGCGAAAGGATCAACTGGAATTGCACGGCTGGAGAATGATACTGTTCAACAGTACTTTTAGCGCATGTCATGTGATTAATAATTGACCAATGAGGTTGCAAGAATCTTAGTAGGCGTTGTATAAACCCCACTCTTATTAATGAACCATTAATTCAGTCTCTCTAATTCATCATGTAACTACTATATGTCGATTATAATTGTGATAATGATAGTCTATGGAGCCATATGTTTGATAATGAATAAAAGTGACAATGTAATGAGCTGAACTGAAAATAATATGAATACCACTTCTTAGTTCAAGAAATCTATTTGCATAATCATGAATATGATATGTAGTTTATTTCTATATAGGCTGAGGACTCACTGTTAGGTTATTGCCTTCATCCTGCTCATGCCCATCCCACATGATGTCAATCCCTCCAGGGTGCTTCCCCTCCAGGCGTAATGATGGTGAAGAGGGTGGAGTCTTGGCTCTGATTGACAGTTGGTTGCTCCTCCCACTCATTGTCTGGCACACAGCCTTACTGGAGGAGTGGTCCAATGAAAGGGATTTTGACCCAGCACAAGCCTATGTTTCCATGGAGTTGATTGAATGAGAAATAGAGAGAAGCATAAGGGGATAGTTTGCATCAAAGATATACACAGTCATTAGTTAAAACTTTGAACATTACAACAAAAGTAATTAAGTAATGCTTTTACTAGACTGAATGTTCCTTATTTAAAGATTTCAACCTCTTTTAAGCCTCCAAAATTTTAAACAATTGTCATAAAAAGTAAAGTTTCAAGAGTTTTATTTTAATAAATCATGCACTTTTAATTGCAAACTTAGATGAAAGCTGTGTTCTATGTGAACAAAAAGCACAATGAGAGTAGCAACTTCTGATTCAGGAAGAAAATCTCAGTCTTTCTAATTCCAAGTACACACCCCATAATCTAATTCTTTGATGGAATTTTCTGCCCAAGGGCATGTAAAGGGTTTACCATTTCTCCACAACACATGAGCCATCCTGGACTGGAAAGGGACCAACAGAGGTTGTGCAGTGATTCTGTTATTTTAAAGTCTTTCTCTCCATGCATGATGTGAGAGAGACATCTGAACACAATAACGCTCTTTATTTTAACCATACCTTGATGAAGACATTGAGGATTTCTCCTTCCACGAGATCATCCAGAGTATATTCACATTGAGAGAGTCTCTCCATCTCAGTCAAAGACACTTCAGCTAGCTGTTTACCATTCACATAGACACTGTGCATGAACCAAGAATTAAATCATGATGATGATAAGACAACAGTAACAATGATATCCCATGCTTGTAAAGTGCATATCACATATAATATATAACATAATTAAGAGCTTTCACAAAAACTTGGAAATTATTACCTGGCTTTAGCTTTGCCAGTTTTATCAGCATTCAAGGAATATATCCTACCAGCTAGGTACCCCCTTTGTACACCTGGGTTGAGAATAGAATACATGCCTAAATAAATGCCTTGCTAAAAGCACTGGTGCTCTACCATGAATCAAAGCCATGACCTTTGCATCCCATTTCTAAAGCACTCAACGATAGTTGAGACATCAAGATCCATGCAGGTATCCAGATTTACAATGATCTACACATTATCAGACTTGTGAAATTCATATTTTTCGAAATCAACGGATATAAAAGAATGAAATCAAAATTAAATTCTAACTTACATGTAGCCAGAGAGATATTTTGCCTTCTGTTTGGGCCATGTGATGGTGGCTGAGTGGAGACTACTAGACTGCCTCAGATCGATTGTCGGTGGGTCAGGAATACGAGGACAGATGACCGTGATGCTGTTGGATGGTCTGCGTGGACCACCATTGGCTGTCAGTGTGGACAAGCTCAGAGTACATTTAGACCCTGCTTAAAAAAGGAATTCCCATGAGGTGATTTATTACTGAATTTCGACAATCTGTGATGCCTACACAAATTAGAATTAATTTAAAACTCATTTGTCAATCTCGTTCCTTTCTCATTGCTCATTATCTTCAAAGAAAACACTACTTACCAACAATACCCATGAAAGAATGCAAATATCTGTTTCGATTTACATGTAAAATCTTTTTTAATTAATTTTCTTTTTAAATATAAAAAAGATTAAACATAATTTTCTATCTTTAAAATTGTCTGGCATTTTTTTAAAACGCTTGTCAAAAATTATTTAAAAGAAATCAAGATGAACGAGTCTAAAAATTTCATTGACAGATCGCCTGACTGTGTGAGCGAAATTGCGCTGCTGTGGCCGGTCGCTATATATATATATATATATATATACACGGCTGCTGTTGGTCGCTATATGGCTGGCCCTGGCGGCCGTTGTGTGGGCATTTTCGTGGCCAGTGGAAGCAAAATGAGTGGCCGCTGGTCGCGTTAGACAGGTGGTCGTTGTGGACAGGTTCTTAACTACATGAAATCTCACGGGGGGAATTTAAGTGGTTGTTATGGACAGGTGGTCGTTGTGGACAGGTTCTTAACTACATGAAATCTCACGGGGGGGAATTTAAGTGGTTGTTATGGACAGGTGGTCGGTGGACAGGTTCTTAACTACATGAAATCTCACGGGGGGAATTTAAGTGGTCGTTATGGACAGGTGGTCGTTAAAGTCAGGTGGTCGTTAAGACAGGTTTGACTGCTACATGATTACCTAAAATGCACTCTGGTAAAAATTTCAGAAGAAAGACTATATTCATATTAATGAAATACTAACATTTAGCAAAAAAATAAGATTAAAGACCACACAAATCCTATCAGCTATCAATATAAACATTCAATACACGCTTAGGTAATTCTTAAGTAGCCATACTAAAGGAGCTACTTCACCTAAGACACTGTAAAAGTATAGTAAGTAAACACAGGAACTAACCAGGTTTCAAATCTTTGATGTTCTTCTCTGTGATTCCATACGGGATGGTCTCTCCTGATGGTCTGGTATTCTTCAGGAGAGCGTATCCCATGATCTCAATATCCTCATGGCAACGACCTGGTTCCCAGGCAAGGGTGACCTCCTGTAGACCAACGGAGGTCAGGGACAGCTTTGGGGGCATAGGGCACCCTCCAGTGGTGACCCATGAAGATGGCGAGGTCATCTTTGTGATTTTCTTCTTTTGGTCGCTCTGCTTGTATACAGCAATCACGCTGACTCTATTGATTTTAAAATGAAAATAATGCTGGATATGAGGAGCCACTAAACACCCTCAATATTGATGAAGTCTCTAGAATTTCATGAAAAAAATTGTCACTATACTTACATCTGAATATAAAAAATAAAACCAGTAGGCATCATTTATGACAGTAAATATAGTAAGATCAGAATTCATGCACTTTAAAGGTGTCTCAACAAGTGAAAGAGATCTATATATATGCAGAAAGAATTAAAGTGCAACCAACTTACTTGTATCTTGTGCTTTCACAAAGACCTCTGTTGATGATAAGTTGTAAGCCTCTCCTGCATTCCATTGGTGTCTGATGGAAAGTGTATCCTCGTCTGATTTAATTTCATGTCTAGTAAAAGTAAATATGAGATGATATATATATATCTAATTCAACAGTAAATCAAAGGAATGAATCAGAAGGACTTTCAAGTCATCTCATAGAACTGTGACTTCAATGGTAATAAAAGTATTTCTGATCTAATTTCATGTAAGGATGGAATCTCGTTTACTAGCTTAATACAGGATTTAAAACAAATTGAAGTTAAAAGTACTAATTCATCCCCCATCTTCCTTCCTCTCTGAATAAGCATATAAAGAGGTAAAGACATGCATACATAATCTATTCCTACTGGGGAGAAATTGAAAGATCACCCCTCCTAAACTAAACAGTACATAATTATACTACACATACTTTGTGCGTGTCTATGCCACTGCATACAACAAGAACAACAGTCAATTTAATAACTACAAAGGCGCAACAACTATCATTATTCCGGATTGAGCCAAGCTATCATAAGTTGCTCAAACATTTAAGGAATATTTTTCCCATCAAGTACCAATTTACTTCACCGGGTAGAGTGGCAAATGTAGTCTTGTCAAAGGACATTAGTGCTGAGGAAGGGATTTGAGCCCCGTACCTTGTGGTCCACAGTTTGGTGGCTTATCAACTAGACCACAACACCTCTACCAACGTCTTCATATTCATACAACTACATACCTTGAATGGCTATTGACCTCCTGATCCACAAACTGCATCCCTTCCACACAAACCAGATAATGATGGGGTGGAGGGTGTGGCTTGACCACGCCTTTCCCTGATCCCTTGCTTTCCTCTGAGGGAAGATACCAGTGTATGTAAAGCTCTGGAACATTTGCAGAGCTTTTCAATGCTTTTAACCTTGGAGCAAGCATGTCCTGTTGAGTAAGAAGTCATAGAGGAAATGAATAAAAATCTAACTGTTTATCAAAAGCCCTCTTTAGTACTGAATTCTGTAGCTTCTTTTAAATTTCATTTACACTAATATATAAACAAAATTATATAATATTTTGCATTATTAAATGCATCACTTTTAAATGTACTCTAAAAATCATGCAGACATGCTGGGGTGTGTCTAACTAATAGAAAATGTCAGAAAATTCACAATTACTCAGGAACCAAGCCTGAGAATATTTTTTCCTATAGAAATGTATGCTGGGCATACGAAAATTAGTTTATCACAAAATATAGAAGTATTTATAAATCTAAACTCCTCCTAATCTATCTATTCCACAGATACTTTGCATGTTTATGGATGTTTAAACTATGGGTTGTGCATTGCAGTCTTTATCTTCACTCACCTTACTCTTCAGCTGTTCTTTATCCATGCTCTCACAAGTACTAGTTTGGGGATCTACATTCTGATCTAAAGCATGTGCAAGTGCATTGCTAGACATGTCATCGATATCATTGTGATTTTCATCATGCAAAGCAGTGGGATTGGACAGCAAGGTAGGGGTTTGCATATGATCAGAGGAGCATGCTGTGTCATTATAATGCTTCTGGTCTTTGTCATCAGTTTCATCTCCATGATCAAGGTAATGAGGATTTGATGCATCTTTGTGGTCTTTGGAAGCCAGTGGTTCATCCTTTTTGTCATCATAAGCTCCATCGTGTTCTTCCTCCTCTCTGTCTTCTCTTCTCTTGGCATGGCCATCCGGGCAGTTCTCGCTCAATGTAGTCTCATTGGAGACTTGGTTTACATATTCAATTTCCTGACTGTCACCATCATCATTGACACCATATTTGTGACTGTCATCATCTCCTCCATCCATTCTTCTTTCTACTTTTTCATCTTCATCTTCTCTTTTTCCACTTTGATCTGTTGGCATATCCCCAGAACTGTTTTGCTGTTCATCTGGGATTGGTTCACATGAAGATTGATGTGGTGCCATCCCATGACAACTTGCTGTAGTCTCGGTAGATACCTGGTTTAAGTATATCTCTTCAGGGCCATCTTTCTTGTCATCTCGTACAAATACTTCATTTTGATTTTCAAGAGGTCTCTTTTTAGACAGGTCATCTTCTCCCGACTCATTTTGATATTTTGAGTCATTGTTAGACCATGTGATCTCTTTCTCAGATGGTATTTGAGGAGATCTTTATTTGGAACCTGGAGACCTTGTTCTTCTTCTTCTACACCTCTCACACCTTCATATTTTGCTATTTCAGACTTATTTTGTCCATCTTGTTCATCACTCTGCTTTGCCAGATCTGATTGAGCATCATCATCTTCAGGCTCAGCATCATTGTGTAAGTCCACATATTTGTCTTTCTCAGGTTTAGCATCACCAGCAACTTCATTAATGTCACCAACATCCATTTTCATGTCATTACCTTTCCATTCCTTGTCCATTCTATCTCCTAAACCTTGTTTGAAATCCTCATCATTCTTCGCTTCTCCATTCAGTGCAACCTTTCCTTCTTGAGTGGATAATGAGGATCCTGTAATGGTATCATCATTTGGAAGACTCCTTATTACATTAATGTTTACATTATCATCATCATCTGCACCATGACTCTGGTTTTCTAATGGAAGACTTTCTTTTGGAAGACTTTCTTCATTAAGGCTATCTTTTAGAAGGTGCTCTTCAAGATTTTCTTTGGTATCGCGATCAACAGTTACAAGTCCAACATCCTGCTTGAAGTTTTGCTCTTCAATGCCATTCCTCTCCTGCTGAGCATCTTCATCAACACAAGGAATATCAGTATTATCAATCTTGTTGTTTATCAAAGCTACTGGTTCTGCTGGTTTGATTGTAGTCTCCTGGTCTCCACCATAAGAGGTGGTTGCTATGGGAACATCACTATTGACAGCATCATGCTCATCATCTTGCGGCTCTTGTTCAAGAGAAGATTTCTTGCTCACTGCATCTGACATCTCTCTGAGGTCAGTGGTCGAAGGAGGAGGATAGAGATCACCTTCAACGATACCTGTTCTCAATCGTAGAGGTTCTCCAACTTGAACTGTTGGGGAAACTTCTTTGAATGTTGGTTCCTTGTCAATGTCATCTTGATAAACAGGAGGGGGAGGTATCTTGACCATCTCAAAAGGACTCCCCATCCCATGGACACCATCACCATTGGATACAGCGGAAGCATCATGCAAGTTGATAGGAGTCATGCTGTCGGGAGTGGCAGAAGGGAGGTCACATGCAGCAGAATATTGAGGAGAAACATGATCATACTCTACCTCTGGTTGCTCTTCCCTATCGGCTGATTCATTACCAGTATCTACAGTGGTGTTGCTCTCTGGCTGACTTGGTGTCCTGTTAACAGGGAGAAGAAAGTGAGTGAGAGAGAGAGAGACCAAGAGAGACAGACAGAGACAGAGAGAGAGGGGAGAGACAGAGAGACAGAGACAGAGAGACATAGAGAGAGAGAGATATTTTAGTAGAAGGAAGCAGAGCCATGAAGAAAGGGGAAAATATGAGAGGAAAATATGAAAGGAAAGCAGATATTAGAGCAGCAGAGAAGACAAAGAAAAGAAAATATGATTAACAGAAGAACAAAACAGAAGAGATTAGAATTGTGCAAGTAAAAATCTATTTAACACAATGCCAAGGAAAACATTTCTGATACCATATATTTGTAAATGTCTAAGGCAGAAAAAATATATACGGGCAAATAAATCCTACTAATTCCAACCAAGTGTGTAAACCAAACAAGGATTATCCTTACACTCTGAAATGGCAATGCAATGACATCTGTAACAAATTATCATTTCAGCTTTTAAAACTGGTCTGATATTTCTAAATTTCACTGAAAGGTAAATGATTAAAAATACAAATTTTGCTCACTCATCAGATGTCTTTAATCCCTCACTGCTAATATCCATCTGAACTTTAGCAGGAGTGAGTGTAGAAGTGGTGATGACAGCAACTTCTGTAGTTGGGCAGGACTCTAGAGGAGCACTTCTTCTTCCTTACTGGATTGTGTAGTCTCTGGTTGAAACTCTGGAAGGAGTATGACATCTTGACCTACATGTACATCCAAAGTTAAAACAATATGTATTGTGTGTGAAAGATGTGTACAAAGTGAAATTTGTTCAAGTTCATTGAAACATAATTTTGTAATTCAAGAAACCCTATCCCCTCTTTCAAGTCTGACATACTAAAGCACTAAAGTATAACTTGTTTATTTCAATGTACTTTATGAATAAGTTGTCTGTCATCATACAATTAAAAACGTGTCACTTATTCTGACCTTTTTTTGGGGGTTGGGGTAATATTGTCTATTTTAGTTGGAAAATACTCTTAACTGTCATCAGGAACAGTGATACATTCACAAACATATATATTTACTTTGCTTTTGTTGAAATATCAATACAAATATACACATATATATATATATAATATATAAAATATATAATACACACATATTACATGTTTTAATGAGCCCACAATATTATCTAAAGAATGCAAACATACACAACCTACATGTACCACAATCTGTAGTGTCTGCATCGTGATCAACAGTATAATTAAACAAGCTATCAAACAACCTCACAGAGTCAGGCATATATACTCCAACATTACATAGAAATAACAGCTAGGTGTCAGATGGTATTACTCTTTGGGAGCTTGTAATGATCGATGTTAGTGTGCATTTGCTTCCAGCTACATGAAGGTGTCTATAATATGTTCTTATTATACAGAGGGTAGCCTCATCAGTATGAGTAATGTTCTTTCTGAGGGCTCTGCATCCATATTATTATATGACAATATTATTATATGTATTTGTTTAACAGTTCTCAAAGAACAAGCAATCAATTTGGTATTACCTGGTGGTTTTAGTGATCCTTCAAAGATTTGGAGGTAGGGTGAACCTTCTATCTTCCTTGATTTTGGGACAGTTATAGAGTCCACATTGAGAGGCAAACTAATATCAAGATCGTTGGATAGCAAAATACTCTGCTCTTCTGATTGTTGATCTATAATTTAATAAAAAAACATACAGTAATGTTCACTGACAAAAGAAGAAGAAAAAAAACACGTCCACATGTATATGTCCAAAGCACTTCATATGGTAATGCCAATGTTACTGAAGTATCCAATAAATGCCCTTCAAATTCATAAAATTGTTCTGTATTTTCAAAAGAAAGTATTAAAACACTTAAACCAGCCTTGAAGATGTTCAAATAAAATGTGCTAAAAGAAAGTATAAACTTCCTTACCACAGTGACCTTTTCTCCCCCAAATAATATTCCTGCAAACATTACACTGCTGAAAATACACCAACAAACAGAATTAGAATCGTTTCAATATAACTGGATGAAAACATAATCTTACTTTGAGTTTAGGTTGCTATTATCTGAAGATTTTCAAAACATTGCATGCTCCAGTACCCTTTTGCATTATATATAACAAAGTTGTATCCTCTTTCATTAGGTCTGATAGTGCGTGGTCAAGAGACAGATTATTCTTTTGTATCAGTACAATTGAAGATTTAAAAGAGAGCTGTTTAAGAAGCCCCTATAGATACATCACACAAAGAGCATGCATACTGTAGCTCTTTTGTTATATCAATAGATAGTCATGGGCTATTATATAAACCTCCTAAAAGCTCAAATGACTCAAGGAGGGAGAGAAAGAGAGAGTCGAGAGAGAGAGAGAGAGAGAGAGAGAGAGAGAGAGAGAGAGAGAGGGGGGGGGGCATCTTTTGCCAGGGACAGATAATATAACTTACATTTATTCATTTGATAGATGTTTACTTCAATCTATAATTATTTACTTCTCTTCAGTTATTATGATTCTTGAAGAGACATATCTTTTCAGGTGCAATGAATCGAGGGCATCACACAAACTATCAACTACAAACAGATATATCTGGCTTGTGAATTTTGGACACTCAGGAATACTGTGAACATTAGACAATAATAATAAGAAGAATAATATTCGGTTCTTGTGTAGCGCATATCACATGCGCTTCCAAATTTGGAAATTATCACCCTGCTTTAGCTGTGCTGCCATTACGGCGCTCTAGCATTTCAAGGAATTAATTCCTGCCAGGTATCCATTTACCTCACCTGGGTTGAGTGTGGCAAATGTAGATTAATGTCTTGCCAAAGGACATTAGTGCTGCGGCGGGACTCGAACCGCGGACCTTGTGATCCACAGTCCAGTGACGTATCCACTCGACTACGACACTTCTATATGTTGTAAAAATTCTTCAATTCTTCAATTCTTCAATTTTGTCCTGTTTGCTATATATGTACCGTAGATAACAAAGAAACCATTTACGCCTTTAACAAGCTGCAGACGCACATATAGTACCTGGAGCTTGAACCGACAGTAACATAGCTGGGTCTTATTAAGGCAATCAATCAACTCAGCCAAATCATACTTTCTTTAACTCATTGCCTACAGGAACTGGGTGGTCCTTGTGTAAAGCCTATGGGAATAACATAATTCAGTAGTCGAGTTAAATTTCATTGAGATGTATACTCATACCTGGATGTCTGGGAGTGCTAACACATGGATTTTTAGTGGCTCCTCAGATGAATAATCCTTGATTGTTATTCTGCTTTGCTTCTCTCCTTTCTTGGGAATAATCTAAGGGGGAGAACAAAATTTAAAAATTCAGATAAAAATAATACCATCACTTTACCATCTCTTTCAAATGCTATTTCTATAAGATTTTGAATGTTCTCACCGCTGAAAAGAAATAGATAATATACTAATCAGAATATTCATGTAAAATTACATTTCTATATTTACCTTTCATATCAAAAAATTTTATCTTGTGCACATGAATCCAAAAGAACATTAACAACTAGTCTTTAAAACATACTTTAAAAAAAAACACTCCAAATCACACTATTTCTTTATTATCATAAAAATGGAGTACATGACCATCAGGCATGACCATAACTTACCTCTTCCCCATACTGCATGCCACTCACATACAGTTGATACTTCAGTCCAGGGGTCGACAGAGGTGTCCAGATGATGGGTAATTGACCTTTGACCTCTGTGATCTCGCTGGAGAGAACTGGACCACCATGTTCAGAAACAGCAGGGCAATCAAACCTCTGAAAACATAAAGGGACAAAAGTCATTTAAGTCATTCCTAAAGTGTGCAATGGGAGGCAGGTGAAAATTACCCTTATTCTCCTAATGCAGGTGAAAAACAGACATATATAACCATGGCAACAAATATATCATTCATAAACTAGATGGAACTTCAA